>JAVJIF010028984.1:0-61254 GCA_038442645.1 Agave tequilana
TTATCTATCTCCGTTTGGTATTTCCGCATTACATAGAGGATCCAGTTAGAGAGATGGTAGAAGAAAGTACATCAGTGAGGACCATGAATCCTCATCCTAGGATTGACGTGGTGAAGTTTAACGGCACTAACAATTTTGGGATGTGGAGGTGCGAGGTGATGGATGCCCTAAATGCATCGAACATCGAGGATACTCTACTTCTGGAGAAGAAGCGAAACACAACCACTGAAGAAGAGTGGGAGAAGATGAACCGATCTGCGTGTGGCTTGATTAGATCGTATTTAACACAAGACATCAAATATCTTGTGTTACACGAGACATCTGCGAGGCAGTTGTGGGAGATCCTTGAAAGGAAATATCCGACCAAGAGTATTGAATCGAGACTGCAGCTAAAGAGCAAGCTGTACGGGTTTCAGATGAAGAAGGGATGCTTCGTGAATGAACATCTAAATCGCTACACGAAGCTTCTTATGGATTTGGTCAATGTGGATGTCAAGATAGATGAAGAAGACAAGGCGGTAATCCTCTTGAACTCTCTCCCTGCGGAAGAGTATGAGACGTTCACCTTAACCTTCATAAATGGTAGACAAACTCTTGACTATCATGAAGTGTCGTCTGCTTTGGCAAATTATGAGACGAGGAGAAAGGAGAGACAGCTTTCTCAGTCAAGCTCATCAGCAGAGGCGCTAGCAGTAAGAGGTAGGGGTTCATATAGGAAGGACAAAGATGATAGAGGGAGATCGAAGTCCAGGCCGGATTATAGGGATCTGAAGAAGAACTAGTGTGCCTTCTGCAGAGAATTAGGACACTGGAAAGTGGACTGTCGAAAGGCTAAAGGGAAGAAGAAGGAGTCTAAGACTGAGGCAAATCTTGCAAAGGTGGTCCGTACTCAGAGCAGTACTTCACAGGCAGATGGATCAGACTCGGACTCGTCGGTTTTCTCATTCTCAGTCACTACTCCCATCGTTGGCTACTCAGGAGAAAATGAGTGGATTTTGGATACTGGTGCTACATACCATGTGTGCCCTAATCGGGATTGGTTTTCTAGCTTTGAGAAGCTGGAGGGGTGTTCAGTCGTTATGGGCGATGATCATCCATGTATCATGGAGGGTATAGGTACAATCCAAATCAAGATGCTTGATGGGATGGTAAGGGAACTGAAGGAAGTGAGGTATGTATCTCAATTGAAGAGAAACCTAATCTCTGTTGGAGCTTTGGAGTCATTGGGCCTTGTGGTGTCAATTAAGGAAGGAGTCCTTAAGATGACCAAAGGCTCGATGGTGGTATTGAAGGCCGATCGCAGGAACAATCTTTACTACTTGAATGGTAGTACTGTTACAGGACAAGTGGCGACTTCTACCGGTTCAGATGAAGACTCAATCAGGCTGTGGCATATGAGGCTGGGACACGCAGAGAAAAGTCTTTCAAACTCTTACAAGACAAGGAGTACTGAAGGGTGCCGGAACCTGCAAGCTGGAATTTTGTGAACACTGTATCATCGGGAAGAAGACCAAGGTGAAATTCAGCACAGCAACACATTGCACCAAGGGAATTCTGAACTATGTTCACACTGACGTTTGGGGACCTACCAAGACTGCATCAATTGGAGGTAACCATTACTTTGTGTCGTTTATTGATGACTATTCTAGGCGTTGCTGGGTATATACCATGAGACACAAAGGGGAAGTCCTAGAACTGTTTGTGAAGTGGAAGAAGAACTTGGAGAGAAGTACGGGAAGGAAAATTAGGTCCTCCGTTCAGATAATGGAGGAGAATACAAGTCTGATCCTTTCCTTCAGCTATGTCTTGATGAGGGCAGCTTCGCGGCTGCAAACATCATGTGTACCCTGAGGTACTGCATCAGTAGCTTCGCTCATAAGAACGAGGCTGGAGCGAGGAGTTACTGCTCCTGAATTAGGCGAAGGCATGGTCGCCGTTGTGACTTCGCGGCTAGCAGTCTTGTCGAAACAGGGAGGCATCTTTCCTTTTTGAGAAGACGAACTTGTGGTGTAGTTACGCTTAAGGCTTCATACAGAGCCTTCTGCTTTGGTCTCTACATCTGCGTTGAAAGAGGAGACTTAGGTTCGCAGGGAACCTGACTAGCCACACGCGAGGCTGGGAGGTGTTGGCAGGATTCTGCTTCCGATTTCTGCTCCGAAACCTTGGTCATAGAGACCTTTCTATGCTTTCGTGCATGGAGCATTGGACCACCCCCAGAGAGGAGTTCTTCGAATTTTCCTTGGTCGAAGTGAACGACTAGGTTTTCGAAGGTGACAGGCTGAAGATTCTGACCCTTGCATTGCGATCCTGCTTTCTTGTTGCGCCAGAAGACCGTGGTAGGCTCGTAGAGAGCCTAATCTGTCTCCGCAGAGACTTGCTTTGAAGACTTCGCCAGAGGGACTCTGATCACACCGGCTTCCTTGAATTCAGAGATAGACCCGAAGGTCTATTCGCTGCATTGCGACACTTAATTCTCAACAGTGGAGAAATCGTTCCCTAGCGGAGTCGCCATCTTGTTTTCCATTGATTTTGCAAAGGGGAAAACTTACAAAAAAGGATCGAGGAGCTAAATTACAAGTAACATAAAAAGATTACAAGTAGATCTCCTCTGAGATTCTGGAGAAGTGTGCCGATAGGAGTCTGGTCAGCGCGCGACCACTTTGTCCCTTTGACGATGCGATCGATGGGATTCCCTTCTCGCCTGGTTCAGGGAATCGGAGAACAGAAGGTTGGTAGAACCTCTTGTTACTTCTCAAACTGCCTCCACTTGGGAATTCCTTCTCGCCTGGTTCTGGAGATTCCTTGAAAGGAAGGAAGGTATTAGGGTATCGACACCCTGATTAGAGGAGCAGTTCTCTGAATTCTCTGAATTCTTGGAAGCAAGAGAATAGATCTCTGTTTAGTCGTCTCTCTCTGCCTATTCGCGTGTCTTATGCGCGTGTTTTTTGCGCCTTCCCTCTTCCTGTGCCTCTGGTGGGCTATTTATAGGGAGAGCAGGGGTATAATTGTCCCTTGAAAATTTGAAAACAGATTAAATCAATCTGTTTAAATCTGAAAAGTAGCCTTGCTGCGAGGCTAGCATCAGCTTCTGCGAAGTTAGGAATAGCAGGTAGCATCGATCTCCTGATCTGTTTTGATTCTTTCCAAATAATCCCCCTGATCTTCTTATTTGTTTTAGGAGAGTCAAGAGATTATGGTAAACAACTACCAAATTTGATCTCAGATTTGATCTTGATTAGATTTGATCTTGATCTTGAATTGATTTGATCTCATCTGAAGATTTAATTGGTCAAAGGTTGACCATCAAAGACCCGCAGCGGAGTTGCTGCGTCGAGCTCGCAGCGGAGCTGGAAGAAGCATCTGGCGAAGTCAGAAGAAAGCTCTTCAGCGGAGCTAGATAACATCTGTGGTGAAGCTACCGAACATCCTTCTGCGCGGTTGCGTGTAGCTTCGAACGAAGCTAACTCTCTGCGGAGTTAACTGAGCACTTCAGGCGAAACTGTAAGTTAGCTCTCCGATAAAGCTTTGAACAGCTTCAAGGCGATGTTGGACAAACTTAGACTCTCAGGCAAGGCTGTCCCTTTGGGCTCATGTGATGCTAAGTGTTAAGCTAACCTAGCATCTTAGACCTGCTTAGGTCTCTTCAAAGGCAATCTGGGCTTACTGTCTGCTTCACTAGATCAGTAGAGTCCAAGTTGCTGATTTGTCCCTCGGAGATGGGTACAGAACTGGTCGTCAGCTTGTCTGTCACTTGTCTTTTATAAATGTCAAACAAGTTTAGACATTGTTCAGGCCAATAAGAATCTTGTCTTTTTTAAAGTGTCAACAATAATCCCACGAAGAACCTGGCTCTGATACCACTTGTTGTGCGCCGAACAACAATCACAAAGAGGAAACCTTAGATCCCAAATGCAAAAGAATAATACTGTTGACACTTAAAAAGACAAGATTCTTACTGGCCCGAACAATGTCTAAACTTGTTGACATTTACAAAAGACAAGTGACAGACAAGCTGACGACCAGTTTTCACCCATCTCCAAGGGATAAGGAAGCAACTTGGACTCCACTGTTCCAGCAAGCAGACAGTGAACCCGAATTGTTTCTAAACAGACCTCAGCAGGTCTAAAGATGCTAGCACTTAGCATCACATGATCCCAAAGGGATAGCCTCACTTGAGAGGCTAGGATCACCCGACTTTGCCTTGAAGCCATTTAAAGCCTCGCCAGGAAGCTAACTCATAGCTTTGCCAAAGGAAGTCAACTTCGCCCTGAAGCCATACACAACTGCGCAGAAAAGGTATATGATAGCCTCGCCACAGATGACTTCTAGCTCCGCCGAAGAGTTTCTTTCGGACTTCGCCAGAAACTGCCTCCAGCTCCGCTGTGAAGTTCAAGGCGGGCAGCGCCACTATTGGTCTGCTATGGTCAATCTTTGACCAATCAAATCTCCAGATGAGATCAAATCTAATCGGGATCAAGATCAAATCCAATCATGATCAAATCTGAGATCAAATTCGGCAGTTGATTGCCACAATCTCTTGACTCTCTAAAACGAGTAAGGAGATCAGGGGAAATCCTCCAACAATACGGAAAGGATCAAAATAGATCAAGAAGATCAACCGATCTGCCATTTCTAGCTTCGCAGAAGCTGATCCTAGCCTCGCAGCAAGGCTACTTTTCAGATTTAAACAGATTTGATTCAATCTGTTTTCATATCTTCAAGGGACGATTATACCCTTGCTCTCCCTATAAATAGCCCATCAGGGGTACAAGGAAAGAGGGCTTTTGAAGAGGCGATACGCTCGAGAGAGGACTCCACAAGCAGAGACTTTTTCACGACGCACCGTGCGCTCTTGAATTCAGAGACTTTTAGGGAATTGCTTCTCTAATCAGGGTGCTGATACCCTAATACCTTCTTCTCAAGGAATCTCCGGAACCAGGCGAGAAGGAATTCCTAATTGAAGGCGGTTTTGAGAAGTAACAAGAGGGTTCTACCAACCTTCTGTTCTCTGATTCCCCGAACCAGGCGAGAAGGGAATCTCATCGCTCGCATCGTCAAAGGAACAAAGTGGTCGCGCGCTGACCCGACTCCTATCGGCACACTTCTCCAGAATCTCTGAGGAGATCTACTTGTAATCTTTTTTAAGAATACTTGTAATTTAGCTCCTCAAACCCTTTTTATTGTAAGTTTTCCCTTTGCAAATCAATGAAAAAGAAGATGGCGACTCCGCTGGGGACGGTATTCTCCACTGCCGAGAATCAAGTGTCGCAATGCGACGAATAGACCTTCGGGTCTAACTCTGAATTCAGAAAAGCCGGTGCAGCCAGAGCCCATCTGGCTAAATCTTCAAGGAAAGTCTCTGCGGAGACAGAAAAGGTTTTCTGCGAACCTGCTGAAGTTCTCTGGCGCAACAAGGAAGCACGCCCGCAACCCAAGTCCTGCACTTTCGAGAACTTGGTCATACAATTCGACCAAGAAAGATTTGAAGAAGTCCTCTCTGGGGGTGGCCTAATGCTTCGAGCACGAAAGCATAGGAAGGTCTCCATGACCAAGGTTTCAGAACAGAAACCAGAAGCAGAATTCTGCCAACACCCTTCAGCCTCGCGTGTGGCTAATCAGGTTCCTTGGGAACCTAAGTATCCTCTGCCAAAGCGGATGTGGAGGCCTAAACAGAAGTCTCTGGGCAAAGCCTCAGGCGTAGTTACGCCAAAACCGTGCCTCTCTCGCGAAGAAAAAGACAAGATGCCTATCTGCTCCAATAATGCTGCCAACCATGAAGTCACGACGGCAATCATACCGTCGCTCAATTCAAGAGCAGCAACGCCTTGCGCCGGCCTCGTTCTCATAAGCGAAGCTACTGTACCATAGTGTACGCGCAGGGTTCATGACCGCGAAGCTAGAGCCAAAGTACTATCCAAGACTAATCGCCTTCGCAGCTGCATAGCGGGTAATGCACCACAGCGTGCTCCGCTCTCCAGTTCGTCAGGCACTAAGTGTAAATCACCTAGAGGGGGGTGAATAGGTGATTATGCTAATCTAGAAACTAAATGCGCTAAATGCGGAAGCTTAAAACAATATTACAACACACTTAATACAACACACAAGTGTAGCCGAATTCCCCGTGAAGGGCTCTGGACTAACTCCTCTTGATTCCCCTAGATATGGGTTGAGGTGCTATATGAAGCTCTTGTGGTTAAGTACAAGTGAGGCACACACAAACAACCAAGCATATAATGAATAAGAAATATGAATATATGCAAGGCACAATATAAGTATGAATGATATGGCAATATGAATAATACAATGCACAATATAGAGAGAGAGAGAGAGAGAGAGTTAGAGAGACAATGGATCAAACGCTAACAACAAGATATGTTTCGAGGTTCGAGCCCCTAGCTCTACATCCCCGCCTTCACCGAGAAGGATTTTCAATCTACTATCTCCCACCGAGGGAACCTCCACCGAGGAGGATTTGTTACAACAAAGGGAGTACCGAACTCCTCTCTCAAACACCGCCTCACAACCGAGGGGTAGGCCGTAGCCAAACAACAACAACACCTCTACCGAAGAGGGTTACAAACCACCAAGCTCCACCTCTCACTAGAGGAGCAAACCACAAGCCTCAACCTCTATCAAAGAGGGAGCAAACTAATCACCCGATCAACCTCTACCAAAGAGGGATACAACAAGAGCAAGGGTGTTTACAACAAGTGGTTCCAAAGATCACAAACTATCTCTTTTCCACAAAACAAAGATCCTATAGAATAGGATAGAAGATATAGCTCAAGTGTGGAAAAACAAAGTGTAGGCTGTCTAAAAATGACTAACAGACCAGCCATTAAGGAAGCAGAGTCTCAAGCTCTAGACGCGAGAAATCGATGCTCGCGTCTCAGCATTAAGACGCGTTGGCTCTACACCCGCGTCACAACGTTCAGACGCGTCGGCCCGAAGCCCGCGTCTCAGCATCAAGGCGCGTCGGCCCGAAGCCCGCGTCTCAGCATCAAGGCGCATCGGCCCGACGCCCGCGCCTCAGCATCCAGGCGCATCGGCCTGACGCCCTCGCCTCAGCATCCAGACGTGAAGGCCCGAAGCCCGCGTCTCAAACCTCAAGGCGCGTTTGGCTCGACGCCCGCGTCTCAAACTTCAAGGCGCGTTCGGCCCAACGCCCGCGTCTCAGTTGCAACTGCCCTGATTGCGGGGCCAGTCACCGCGCATGTAGCGGGTAGTGGCCCCTCATTCGGGAGCGTTTTCAGGAGGCACCTTCACCCCCTGAGATCCCTATAAATAGCCTTGTTTGCTATGAAGAGATCGGAGTTTTTGGGGGGAGAAGGGAGAGAACCTTGAGAAGATCGAAGCTTGGGCAGAAGATTGGAGTTTTGAAGATTGGGAGCTTTGAGATAAGGCATCATCAAAAATCGATCGAATCCAGGCAGGAGGATCATCAAGAGAGAAGCACGACTCTTCAGCGAGCTTACTGAGTACTAGCCGCTCTTCGCCTACCTCCTCTTTGAGAGTTTTGGTAGACGGAGCTGAGTTACTCTTTCTACCGACCGAAGAGAAGACCCCCGACGGTCTAGGACGGTCATCTGGTCAACGGAGAACAAGATTCACTCTCCATCGCCACACGAAGAACCCAACTTTAAACAAAGGGAAGATTCAGACATCCTCCCTCCCTTGTAACTGGAAAAGAGGGAAGAGTAGTTCTTTTGGTTGTAATCGTTTCGCTTGAATCAAGGAAATCTTTTACAGCTAAAACCACTTTCTCCGACCACCAAACTTTCCGGCCCCCTACAAGAGATGGCGACTCCGCTGGGGACTACCTTCGTTACTGACGAGCGCACCGTGGTGCAAGATGACGTTCTCCGTAAGGGGAAAATGGTTGAATCCCTCGTCGTCGAGTTCGACCAGGCGAAGTATGAAGAGTTCCTCTCTTCTGGCTCCAAGAGCCCAAAGACCCGCGTCTGCCGCAGGGTCTCAAGTGGACAGCCCCCTGAAGCCCAATCTGAGGCTCTGTCGGGTGCTCCTGCTGCCCACTGTGCCAAGTTTGGTTCACGCGCCAACGCCTCTCCGAAGGCCCGCGTAACCTCAGACACCTCTACTACTGCGATCAACCGCGTCGCGCAGAGCACACGCGCCAACTCCTCTCTGAAGGCCCGCGTGGTCCCTGGCACATCTACTAGTGCGATCGACCGTGTCGCACAGAACGCCCGCGTCAGCGTCTCTCAGGAGACCCGCGTGGCAAACACCCCTGGTTCTACAAACCAGGAAGTTGTTGGCTTCTCTCTTCCTCCACGGCGCAATCGGAATGCCGAGCGTCGACAGAGAAGACGCGCGCGTCAACACTCGGTCGGAACCGTTAGTTTTCTGACTGGGGTTGAACGCAGCGTACGATCCGATGCCTTGCCCGCACCTCGTCCAGTGCGAGAGGTCCGTGTTTGGCGACCCAAACGCGAGACTCCCCAAGTTGAGCCCTCTAAAGACCAACTTGCCAAACGCCGAAGCGAAGCTTCTGCGTCTTGTCAAACGCAGGAAGCACGCGCCCATAGGCGTGGGGCCCAGCAGCCCACTCTCTCCCAAGTCTCTCTGCTCCAACGCAGCAGACAGCAACGCGAAAGTCGCGTCTCATATCAACAGAGACGCCAGACGCGCGTGACGCAGCCGCGACGCAACAGCCGCGTTTCTGAAACCTGTGTCCAGGCTGAACAGCACATGACTGTCTCCCGTCGTCGACGTTGCGAGACCAGTCTCTTTAATCCCCCTCCCACAGATTTGAGGGATTATTTGACAAGGAAGAGGAGTGCCAATCAGACCACTTCTCCATGCTGCTGTCAACAGCTCATCCAGATGCTCTCTGGATGCCATTGCGAGTCAGGCGTGCACCAGCCGTCTTTAATTAGACAGCTGACCCTGATTCCCCCATCAGCCAAGAGAAGACGCTCCCACAGGAGGAGAACCTTCTCAGATGTTGAATACCCGGAGCTTACTGCAAACATGACTAGCAGGAGTAAGGGGAAACAAATTGCAGTCAGCCCAGATGACTCCGAGTCTGACTCTGTACCGGAAGGAGTGTATCAACACACTCGCACCCGGACGGGGGCCATTCCCCCAATTGACTATAATGCCTTAGCCCGCGGCATTAGAACGGGTGATTCTCACTCTGCTGTAGTGGGGTCGCAAGCTTCAAACTCTTCCGTCGAGAAGGAGGCTTCCGCCTACATGGCAGACACTCCTGAGGAGACGACCAGGCGTTTAGAACAGACGCAGAAGCACCAGATGGATATAATCGCCTCTCAACAGAGATCCATTGACTCCCTCAAGCATATGCTTGAGAAATTGCTTGAAGAAAGAGCGAGATCTCCTCCTAGACGACCGAAGGGGAAAGGGAGAAAGGGAGGAAGCCCACCCTCCGAATCTTCTGACGAGACACGACGATCTACCTCAGATGTGTCCAAGCCCTCGTCGCAGGCAAGAAGCGACCAGACCCCGGGAAAGGCTCATGCTAGAAGAATGAGTCAACTGGAGCAGCGCCTCGAGGCCCTTACCAACCGTAAAGGCCTCCAAGAAGCTGGGGTAGTCCGGCCCTATCCGGCCGAGTGGGACTTAGTCCCGTACCCTCCTAAGTTCAAGGCTCCAACTCTCCAAGCATTCGACGGGAAGGGGTCACCCAACCAGCACATCTACTACTTCAAATCCCAGACCGGGAATGTGGTAGATAACGATGCCATCCTGGCGCGACTGTTCATCGGCACCCTGAAAGGATTGGCCTTTGAATGGTTCATGAAGCTCCCCGAAGGTTCCATCAAGAACTGGGGCGACTTGGAGAAGCTGTTTCTAACACGCTTCTTCGAAGATGATTCGGAGGTCACAATGCCTACCCTTTTAGCTACAAAACAGCGAAAGGGAGAGTCCGTCAAGTCTTTCGTAGAAAGATTTCGGAACATGGCACTCCGATGTCCAAGCGGCATGACCCAGGCCACCCTGGTGGAAACATGTCGCCATAATCTCCAAACCTCACTCCTTGCTCAAATAGGAGTTGCTGAAAGCCGCACCTGGAAACAATTAGTCCAGCAAGGTGAACAGGCTGAGGAGATTGTCGCCCGCGTCAGAGCGGAAGAAGGCAAGCCCAGGCCAGAGAGGTCGACAAGGCGTGCACCAGACACATCCCTCCAAACCAAGCGGAAGGATAATTTGGCGACGGAGACCAAATCTCCCACCAAACCTCAAACAGGCAGGGCAAGTGGCTCTTCAAGCCAGCCACGCCCCAACAAGCAGTATTCCTTCAAGGAGGAACACGTCGATTCGCTCTTCAAGCTACTCAACAAGAGCAATCGACTGAAGCTCCCTGAAATTAGACGCCCGGAGGAGGTCGGTAAGACCGACAATCCCACCTACTGCTTATACCACAGGATGCTCGGACATCCTACCAAAAGCTGCTATGTCTTTAAGGACATCCTTCAAGCTCTGATTGACGCGGAGGTATTAAAACTCCGACCGGAGCAGAAGAAGATGACGGCCAACATGACGTCGATTCTCCAGTTTGGGACACGACCCCCGACACCCGTGGGGGTGATCTCTGTCCCGAAAGGAGAACTGAGGGTGGTCAACACAGACCCTCATCAGCAGCAGGAGAAAGGCTTGGTACCCGTCCCTACACCTCGAGGGGAAATCATGTGGGTCCACCCTGACCTCGTCGACGAGCAACAATGGACGGCTGTGACCAACAGGAAGTCCAAAGGCAAAGGGAAGGCTTCATCTTGCCATGTGATATGCGCCTCTTCTCGAGAAGCGGACACTGATGTTCCCTCGCTGACTGACTCAGAAGAGGAAACAATAGTCCTGGCCGCAGAGCCCAGCCAACCTACGGCGGGGACCCGTTCAGGACAGGCATACTTGAAGCAGTACGGCGAGACATCAGCGGCTTCTCCGCAACCAGCCGTGGAACCAGCCAAGCCCTCCTCTAAACAGCCTGGGGAGAAGCAGAAAGAAACTCGATTTTCTCGAGTTCTTGCGAAAGGTGTAACAGAAGGATCCTCGACACCTTACCGCTTCGACGTCTTGGCTCAACTAGCCAACATCCCGGCACGCATTACCTTGTATGAGCTCCTGAGGCTATCAAAGTCAACCAGAGAGGCTCTACAAGAAGCTCTGGCAAATGCTGAGGTCTTTATGACCCGCGTGCCAAGGGAGGAAGATGAAGAGGATTGCCTCCACACCTCCCCAAATGCTCCCTGCATCACCTTCACAACAGATGACATGCAGGTTAAAGGGAAGCATGACCGACCCCTATACTTCACAGGGTATATTGGGTCATCCGAGGTGAACCGCATCCAGGTAGACCCAGGGTCCGCGCTGAGCATCATACCTCGCCGGGTTATGCAGTTTCTAGGCATTCCTACCCATCGTCTGAGCCCTACCCAGACGACTATTTACGGGTTCAATGCCAACAGCTCCCGCCCAATGGGGAAGATCAAGCTCAAATGCCAGATCGGGAGCCTCAAGTCAGAAGTGACGTGTTACGTCATTGACGCGGACACTTCCTACAACCTGTTGCTGGGACGACCATGGATTCACCGCAATTCCATCGTTCCCTATACTCTCCACCAAGTCATGAAATACATTGATGAGAGTGGACAGGTCCGAACGTTGATTGCCGAAAGGCATCCGTTTAAAGGGGTTGAAAATTATTTCACGGACTCCCTCTTATATCAGGATCCGGAGGAGACTAATGAAACCCCACAACCAGAGGAGTCAGACTCTGGTAATGAAGCTGACGTTGAGCCTGAGAAAGAAGAGTGCCTGTGGGAGTTGGAGCCCATTGTAAAAGAGCACTAATAAGCTCGATGTTGATACCACCGACGATGTGGGTGGTTGGTACATTAATGAAGATTTAGACTTTGCGTATTTCCCTGTGTATGTTTCCGATTCAATACCGTCGGATACCACTACCGACGTGGACGATGACCTCTGGTCGGCAATAGATGCCTTGACATCTTTGCATGTACCGGTGAAATCATCCTTCGGGACATACCAAGATAATGGTGACGCGCAAGAGTCTGTATTCATGGTTCCAGCCGGACGAAAAGGCCAAAGACCAATACTTTTTGGGCGAATCGCATCTGAACCAATGCCCCACGAAGAATCGGAAGGTGAGGATGAATCCCCTCAGTTCGATCATTATGAACCAAGAACGCTCAAGATGATGAAGCGCATGGGGTATGATCTAACCAACAGGCCTGGGTTGAACTTCGGAAAAGAAAGAAGAACACTGCTTCGATCCTTTGTACCGAAAGGGAAACCCCTGATTACTATCATCGGACGCGCCGGGGGTTGGGCTATATATCAACTCCAGTGCCATCAGCCTCTGATTCGGAGAGACTGTCAAGTCATGACTGCTCATCAGACACGTCGTCGTGGGAATCAGATGTCAGTGTCGGCAACATCTTCAAAGGGCTTTCAGTAAACATGGTTTCGACAAGCCATCTGGAGGATGAAGATGAAGAAATGATCCAATCTGATACAGATCCTTGGATCAAACATTTGAATGCTCTTTGGGATATCCGCTTTGAACAGCGTGAACCACCCACAGAAGACAAGGTTGTTCAAGTCAACCTAGGAGATGAAGCCAATCCTAAACCCATCTTCATAAGTGACGGCCTGTCGCCTCCAGAGAAGAAGGATTAATATCTCTTGTACAAGAGTATATAGATGTCTTCGCCTGGAATTATGAGGACATGCCTGGACTTGATCCTCAAGTGGCTATGCATCGCCTCAACATCAATCCGGACATGAAGCCTGTTAAACAACAGCAGCGACGGTTCCGTCCAGAGACAATGGAGGCAATTCAATCAGAAGTCAAAAAGCTCATCGATTCCGGCTTCATCCGGGAAGAACAACATCCCGACTGGGTAGCCAACGTCGTCCCCGTCGCCAAGAAGAACGGAAAGATCCGGATCTGCATCGACTTCCGTGATCTAAACGAGGCCTGCCCCAAAGACGAATTCCCATTGCCAATCACAGATGTCATGATTGACAATACTTGTGGATTCGAGCGAATGTCCTTTATGGACGGGTTCTCAGGATATAATCAAATCAAGATGTATCCCGATGACGAAAAGCACACCTCCTTCAGGACACCTCTAGGGGTATATTGCTACACCGTCATGCCCTTCGGTCTGAAAAATGCGGGGGCAACCTACCAAAGGGCCATGAATGCCATTTTCCATCGGCAGATACGCAAAACGGTGGAATGTTATGTCGACGACATTGCGGTGAAAAGCCGCACTAAAGGTGATCACATAGCAGACCTGAGGGTGGTCTTCGACATCATGTGGGCTCATCAATTGAAGATGAACCCCACCAAGTCCTTCCTGGGGTAGCCAGTGGCAAATTCCTAGGGTTTGTCGTGACTTCCACAGGAATCCATTTGGATCCGGAGAAAGTCCGCGCTATCCAAGAGATGCAACCCCCCAGAAGCCTCAAGGAGCTCAGAGGATTACAAGGACGATTGGCATACATCCGCAGATTCATTTCAAATCTCTCCGGGAGATGCCAACCCTTCGCTAAGCTAATGAAGAAGGGCGTTTCGTTCATTTGGGACGACGCTTGCCAGCAAGCATTTGAGGAGATCAAGCACTACCTCACCCAACCACCAGTCCTGGCAGCTCCGGTATCCGGAAAGCCTTTCCTGGTGTACGTCCGATCAATGGATCATTCTTTGGGAGCTCTACTAGCTCAGAATGATGACCAGGGGCGAGAACAAGCAATCTACTACCTAAGTAGAACGATGATCGGAGCCGAACATCGGTACAACCCGATCGAGAAGGAATGTTTGGCACTGGTGTTCGCCATTCAGAAAATGCGACACTATCTGGTGGGCCAAACCATAAATGTCATATCCAAAGTCAACCCCCTGAGGTTACTTATGACAAAGCCTTCTTCACTAAATGGCCGGCTGGCAAAATGGGCCATATTGCTATCACAATATGAGATGCATTTTCTGCCACAAAAGGCTATTAAGGGACAAGCGGTGGCGGACTTCTTAGCTGAACACCCAGATCCCAGGGCAGCCAAACTCTACGAGGATCTCCCAGACGAGGTCGCCGAAGCCTGCCTGACCCAGACATTGTTCGAAGGACAAGTATGGCAACTTTTCTTCGATGGCGCATCAAGAACAAGCTCTAAGGGACATACAGTTGCGGGGGTAGGAGTAGTACTCGTCTCCCCACAAATTACGTGATTCCCCGAGCTATCTCGTTAACCGAGCCCTGTTCCAACAATGTGGCGGAATACAACGCTCTTTTGATTGGGATGCAATTCGCCGATGAGATTGGCGTTAAAAATCTCGAGGCATACGGTGATTCTAAACTCATCGTCAGCCAAGTTCGCGGAGAGTATGAGGTCAGGCATGAAGATCTAGTACCCTACTACAACGCGACAATCCACATGGCCGAGAGGTTTTCAAACTTCTACATCGACCATGTACCGCGCAAGCAAAATGCGCATGCAGATGCACTTGCATCCCTTGCTGCCTCCTTAGCTCTTCCAGCTGGAGCAATGGAGAAGGTATTCGTCTATAGCCACGACCTATACTGCCCAAAAAGTCCCCTCGGAGACTACCAGAGGTCAACGGGAGATCGTCGCGGTAAGGAAACACTTGAAGTGTCGACCGATCCAGAACTTAAAGACTGGCGATTCCCCTACATTGATTTTGTCTTGTACGGCATCTTGCCCGAAGACACCAGGGAGGCGGCTGCCATCCGAAGGAAAGCCTCCAAATTCTACTACAATGCGATTTCGCGAACATTGTATCGTAGATCGCATGACGGGATCCTGCTCCGATGCCTCTCATCAAAAGAAGCCCAAGGAGTATTGAAAGAAGCCCACGATGGTACTTGTGGAGCTCATCAACCTGGCCCGAAATTGGCACATCGACTCCAAAGGATGGGTTACTATTGGCCCAAGATGATTGCCGATGCTGTCGCTTATGCTAAGAGATGTTACGCCTGCCAAATACACGGCGATTTCATCCATCAAGCACCAGGGTACCTCCACTCAACGACCTCTACTTGGCCGTTTGAAATGTGGGGGATGGACGTGGTTGGCCCTATCAGCCCACCATCATCGAAAGGACATCGGTTCATTCTAGCGATAACCGATTACTTCTCAAAGTGGGCCGAAGCTATCCCTTTGAAAGAGGTGAAATCTTCTAACGTGATCAAGTTCGTGAAACATCACGTTATTTACCGCTTCGGTGTGCCTCGGCGTATCATCCATGACAATGGACCCCAGTTCATCAGCCAGGCTTTCCAGAGATTCTGCGCGAAGTTCAGAATCCAGAGTGTGTCCTCAACGGCATACTATCCTGCTGCTAACGGTCTTGCAGAAGCCTTCAACAAGACTATTGGCAAGCTTCTCAAAAAGTTCGTCTCGAAAAGTCAACGAGACTGGGACGACAAGCTGGGTGAATGCTTATGGGCCTACCGCACAACGGTGCGAACCCCAACTAAAGCCACGCCATTTTCCTTGGTATACGGATGCGAAGCCGTCCTTCCATTGGAAATACAAATTCCCTCTCTACGCGTCACCTTGACAGCGGAAATGACAACTGAGGAGAAGCATCAGCAGCGACTCCAGGAGTTGGAAGCCTTAGACGACAAGCGTTTGCAGGCCCAACAACAAATCGAGCTTTACCAAGCTCGTATCACCAGAGCCTTCAACAAGAAAGTCAAAGCGCGAACTTTCAAAAAAGGCGACCTTGTCTTAGCTGTCCGAAGACCCATGGTCATGACGCACAAGACAAAAGGAAAATTTCAGCCCAAATGGGAAGGACCATTTGTAGTAGAGTCAGTCTACTCAAATGGATCATATCGCCTCATAACTTCAAATGGCGATACACTCATGATGCCGATCAATGGCAAATTCTTGAAGAAGTACTATCCTTAATAGTACTCTTCTTCCGATCAAGTTAAAAGTACACCTCTGATCAAACATCCGACGCCCTCGACGGCTAAGGATAGAGGAAAATGTTGGCCTTTAAGCCCAACATAAGTCCTCGACAACTCATCATGCTGAGGGGAATAGCATGGCTAGCCCAACTCAAACGTAGTTGGTAAAGGCATGACAAACCCGTTGACAGCTGAGGATTTGCTAAAAATCCTAAGGGACACGTTCCCATTTGATCCGACGCCTCCGACGGCTAAGGATAGAAGAAAATGTTGGCTTTTAAGTCCAACATAAGTCTTCGACAACTCATCATGCTGAGGGGAATAGCATGGCTAGCCCAGCTCAAACGGTAGTTGGTAAAGGCATGTCAAATCCGTTGATAGCTGAGGGTTTGCTAAAAATCCTAAGTGAACTTGATTCCACTCTTCCCTCCAAAAATCCCTTACCAATTCTCATCCATAGAATGGTAGGACCACAAAATGCAATCATTACCATGTTAACACTATACCTCTGGTAATGAATACTCCTCGTCGAGTACAAACCTTGCTTGTTAACTCTGCATAGAGTAACAAACTCTCAAATTTGCCAAGTTAACACTATACCTCTGGCACTTCAAATTCTACTTGTC
This sequence comes from Agave tequilana, assembly GCA_038442645.1. Lineage (NCBI taxonomy): Eukaryota > Viridiplantae > Streptophyta > Magnoliopsida > Asparagales > Asparagaceae > Agave > Agave tequilana. The sequence continues at coordinate 16,571 of JAVJIF010028984.1, forward strand.
AATTCTCATCAATAGAATGACAGGTCCTCAAATTGCTCCTATCGCAAGCAAATTCTTGTCAAGTTAATATCACACCTCTGACAAACTACTGTTTAAGTTAACATTACACCTCTAAGCGGTACATCGAGTGCCTGTCAAGTTAATATCACACCTCTGATAGTCACCTTTCTTCAGACTTCCATATCGAAGCTGAAATAGACGATGCCAAGTTAACACTACACTTCCAGCATCCGAGTCATTGCTAAGTTCAACAATACACCTATGGCTATGACCTTTCCTCGACTTCCTTGTCCAAGCCGAGATGAACGATGCCAAGTTAACACTACACTTCCAGCATCCGAGTCATTGCTAAGTTCAACAATACACCTATGGCTATGACCTTTCCTCGACTTCTTTAAGCCGAGACGACTAATGCCAAGTTCAACATTACACCTCTAGCATTACTATCACTGTTAAGTTAAACATCACACCTATGACGGTGACACCCTCAGTTTTCCCAAATAAAACTGAGATGCTGATGAGTTAGGTTAATATCACACCTCTAACTCACGTCCTTGTCAAGTTAACATTACACTTCTGACAAGACTACTTCTAAACCGTTAAGTTAATATCACACCTCTAACGGTAAAAATCTTACTAGATTCCCCACGAGTCTAGTTTCATTTGATATTCTCCCCAACCGAGTATCAAATTCATTTTGGAGGCATTGTTGGTTAACATTACACCGATAAACAATGCTTCCATCAAAATCCCCAGCTGATCTTAAATCAAGTTAATCCCAAATCCTTGATAAAAGTTCACCTTCTCTGGGGGTACACACTCCACTTGTCACTTTCTTTTATAAAGTGGCAGGTCCACCAAAAATCATTCCATTTTTTGTCAAGTTAACATTGCACCTCTGACAGTATCATGAAGGTTCCTGAAACAGGATCTTTCCTCATAACTTTTTGACTTGTTAAGATTACTGTCATAATTTTGATGAGGTCAAAAGATTCCTTGCTTCTACATGTCCAACTAAAGGCAAAAAGTTCGAGACAAAAGAAGTAAAAAGGAAAGTGTCACTTTTATTTATATATCCAAACATATGAAAGTGATACAAAACGCTCTCTTATACAATAAGATTGAGTGTTACAATTAAGGAGTACAAAGAAGTCCCTCTCTCTCTCAGAGGCCGTACTCACTCCTTGAAACCGCATCTGATCCCAGGTGTACAATTGGAGCCGATTGCGTCATGGCAATGACGCAAAAGTCGAAAGCGCCCTAGCTGACTAAAGCCAGGAGCAGTGGTGTTCTTGAGGGCGGGTGGCAGCCGGAAGCCCTGCAACCCTCCATTTCATCACCATCCCTTTCCCCAGCATCCAAAGGACATCGACTGTCCTTGATGTCACTTCTGGAGTAGGGAGAGGAAGAGGATCCCTCCGCCACCGCAACCGCCGGAACCTCATCGCCGTCATGCATACCCTGACCATCTCTTGCCATCAGACATGATCAGTGCTGAAGATCTGAAGAGACCTTAGCGAGGGTTGGGTCCTCGTCAGAGATATAATTTAATCTCTCACAAACGACGAGGACCATAATTTAATCTCTCACAAATGAACGTGGAGCAAGTTCGCCAGCCGGTATATTCTTTCTGGGGCCCAGCAAACCTGAAAAGGACGAGCAAGCCTACCTGCAAAGAATAAGCAAGAGAGTCAGAAAATCTGGAACTCAGTACATTTTTATAAAGGAAACTGAGTAACAGAACGCGACAGCCATTCAAGACTTCAGACGCGAGAATGACCCGCACAGTCAAACAGACGCGAGTCAAACTGCGCCACGCATAGGATTCAAACGCGGCCTCAGTTTGTACCCGCGCCTAATGCACCAGACGCAAAGAATTTCAGAACGCCGAAAATTGCCATCTCTCTGTTGAGTGAACAAGAGTTGCAAGATTCAGGTCTGAAACACGCCAAGGCAATGAAACGCGATGGGCAAAGCCAGCGTCAAGCGCCCGCGTTTAGAGAAGTCAAGTCACTGGCACAAATTCCAGAGAAGGAATGCACCGGGATTTCATTCAGATGGTTATGCCAAAGTTCAGGCTATACACATCATCGGGGGACATACCAGCAGAGACCTCTGGCCAGAGTTGGCCTCTCTGCACCCAAACGCAGGCGTCCAAGATGATCCGAGAGGGGGTTCTTCTTGAAGAGACCAAACCGAAGCGTGAGAGCTCTGGGTCATCTTCATCCTCGGAATTACCTTCATCCATGGAGACGGAATCCCTATCAAGAAACTCTTTTCTGAAGAAGGTGGGACTTCTCAGAGCAATCCAAAGAGAAATAATCCAAGCTTGGATTATAGGAGGAGAGCGCACCCTATTTATAGGCAGCCCTAATAACTGCCATTAATGGGGCGTTAATTGGAACCGTCACGCACGATTGTCAAAGCCCAGTGAAGGATTGACGCGTGGAACGCCGCTTTGGAAACCGTCGCAAGCGCCGGTTTTCAACCGCCCGCGTCGGTTTTGCATTTAAGGGCAGTAACTCCTGAGTCCAATGAGGAGTTGACGCGTGGATAACTGCCTTGGGAATCAACGGATGACTCGGAATCCCATCGACAGTGAAGACCTGACGAGCAAAGATCTCCTAAAATCTTTTGAGTCAGATCACATTAGACGCAGATGGGAAAGCCGCGTCCCTTCAGCAGACAAGGCTGCATCTCTTGCGTCTGCCCGATCCGCGCAAGACAGATTTGCGTTATTCAGAGCTGTGTCTCACCTTGTGATTGACGCTGCGTCTCACCCCAGGGACTGACAGTCGCGTCTTACTTTACGGATCAATGTCGCGTCTCATCTTTTGATTGACGCCGCATCTCATCAAGAAGACCGCGTTCCGATTTGTGATTGACGCCGCAAAAGGACTTAGTGAAATCTAAGTTCCGGTGGACTGACGACCGCGTCTCACCCTGTGATCGACGATGCGTCTCGTCAAAAAGACTTGGTGAAACCTAAGTCCCCATAGATTTATGCCACGTCTCATTCTATGGGATTAATGCCGCGTCTCGCCAAGACTCACGTCCAGAGACCTTCACAATTAGAAATATTCTAAGTGAAGGATCCAGAGTGCAGAGTTCACCAGCGTCGGATCATCAGGCCCGCGCCCCGGTTATCATCTCAAGGACAGCGTCCGAGAATCAAACACGATCTTGTGTTAAAGGTTCTTAGGGTTCTATGAACATGTTTTAATGGCGGAACCCACGCCGAAGGTGCATTTTTACCTCGGAAAACACCCTCCTGCGCAGAGGAAGCATCTCTCTCGGCCTCGGCGACGGTCGCCCTTGAGGATGATGCAGTCGGTTTCGTCTTGGGAGCCATTGAAAATCAAGAAATCCGAGCGAGGAGATGAATAGTTGAACAAGAGAAGGAAGTTCTTTTTCTCAGAGAATGCGTTCGTTCGGAGAAGAAGATACATCTCTCCAACTGTTGCCTTTTATAGGCACGGAGATTCGCGAAGATACGCAGCGTTTGGCCCAATAAACGCTGCAGCGAATCGCTGCCTGACGCGTGGAGCCAAATCATTGTTTGAACAGGGAAGATCATGCGTCGCGACCCCGCCACAAGTCAGAAGCTGACACGTGGAGCAGTTCACTTAATGAACCGGGAGATCCGCGCGCCAAAAGGCGAAATCTCGCCTTTTCCCCAGGCCAGCTGGCGGCGTAATCATGACATGGCACAGGCGCACGCCCCAAAGTACGCGGCTCTTCGGTGGACATGCCCCGTCAGCGTCAGCATAAATGCACCCAGAAAATCGCGTCTGCCTTATGAAGATCGGTCGCGTTCTCATCGCCAAAAGGTCGCGTCTCGCTAAGAAGTCGCGTCTTTAAAGCAGTCTCTGCTTTTTCAAGGAACCTGCGTCCAGTCTCCTGCTTCTGCAAAGTCAGTTCAACAGTACACTGACGCAAACAGACAACCAACCACTCCCGGTCAAAAGCGCACCCGTGACAGACTAAAAGCAATCGGGGAGGTCTAGACTGTGTATCTAGACACTCAAACACGATCAACTCTGACGGCTTCAAAGAGTTCAACAGTACACTCACGAAGACCAATTCCAGATAAGATCAAACCCGAAGCATCAACAGTCCAGTCATAAAACGCGAACACGGCTAAAGATCCAAAGTATTCCGAAATCCGTCCCATTCAACTGCGGAATATCAGAAACTTTGGAGGGGGTTCTGTAGGCTGTCTAAAAATGACTAACAGACCAGCCATTAAGGAAGCAGAGTCTCAAGCTCTAGACGCGAGAAATCGATGCTCGCGTCTCAGCATTAAGACGCGTTGGCTCTACACCCGCGTCACAACGTTCAGACGCGTCGGCCCGAAGCCCGCGTCTCAGCATCAAGGCGCGTCGGCCCGAAGCCCGCGTCTCAGCATCAAGGCGCATCGGCCCGACGCCCGCGCCTCAGCATCCAGGCGCATCGGCCCGACGCCCTCGCCTCAGCATCCAGACGTGAAGGCCCGAAGCCCGCGTCTCAAACCTCAAGGCGCGTTTGGCTCGACGCCCGCGTCTCAAACTTCAAGGCGCGTTCGGCCCAACGCCCGCGTCTCAGTTGCAACTGCCCTGATTGCGGGGCCAGTCACCGCGCATGTAGCGGGTAGTGGCCCCTCATTCGGGAGCGTTTTCAGGAGGCACCTTCACCCCCCTGAGATCCCTATAAATAGCCTTGTTTGCTATGAAGAGATCGGAGTTTTTGGGGGGAGAAGGGAGAGAACCTTGAGAAGATCGAAGCTTGGGCAGAAGATTGGAGTTTTGAAGATTGGGAGCTTTGAGATAAGGCATCATCAAAAATCGATCGAATCCAGGCAGGAGGATCATCAAGAGAGAAGCACGACTCTTCAGCGAGCTTACTGAGTACTAGCCGCTCTTCGCCTACCTCCTCTTTGAGAGTTTTGGTAGACGGAGCTGAGTTACTCTTTCTACCGACCGAAGAGAAGACCCCCGACGGTCTAGGACGGTCATCTGGTCAACGGAGAACAAGATTCACTCTCCATCGCCACACGAAGAACCCAGCTTTAAACAAAGGGAAGATTCAGACATCCTCCCTCCCTTGTAACTGGAAAAGAGGGAAGAGTAGTTCTTTTGGTTGTAATCGTTTCGCTTGAATCAAGGAAATCTTTTACAGCTAAAACCACTTTCTCCGACCACCAAACTTTCCGGCCCCCTACACAAAGTGCAAAGAAAATCTCTTGGGAAAAATACCAAATGAATATAGAATTTTAGATCAAGAAACTAATTCCCAAAAACCAATTTTCTTTGAAAAATGACAAAACACTTTAAAACAAATAAGATTGATCTTTTGGCACTTAAAACTCTTTTAAAACTTCTTTTAAACACCAAGAATAGAGAGAAATTTTAGCTCATAAAATCTTAGTTAAAAACACCAAGCAATGGGGTATTTATAGCCCCAAAATAAAACTAGCCGTTAGGCTGATCTGTCAGCCTGACAGGCCTGCGGTCGACCGGCCCGATGTCTGCCAGACGTGCACAAGGCTGTGCACGTCGGTCGACCGCAAGGGTCGACCGGCCTTTGGTGCGGTCGACCCGTGCGGTCGACCGACCTGGCCTGTCAGCCACAGTCCTGGGTCAGAAAACTGAGTTAAAAATATTTTTCAGAAAATCTTTTATCTCTTCTAAAAATCCCCAAAATAGTTTTAACATTTTGCATTGATATATAAACATGTGATAAAAAGTTTAGCTCAAATATCAAGCATATGAAACTATTTTTGTGTTTAAACATTTTTACCAAAACCAAAACTTGAATTTTATCAAACTTAGATTTTTCAATACATGAATAGGAAAGTCAAAATAAGTTTGTATAGGAAGTTAATCATGCATGTATAGAATGAAACTACTATACATAAACCAATTAAACTTGTTTTGATCAATCTATTCATGAAAATAAATATCGGTTAAACTAAAACCGAAAAAACCATTAAATGTGTGTGTTGTGCACTTGAGCATATCAACTATTCTAAGCTTTACAAATGAATCTAAACACACTAAACTAAAACTAGGATACCTAAGTCTTCTTGATGATCTTCCATCTTCAAGTCGACTTGGTCCCAAACATGATCCACCGAGTGCAAAGATGTGATCTTGATGCTCGGGCACTGGAATCACCAAGTGAAGACTTCCAAACTCCTCTTTTTGAAGCAATCACCAACTAATATCTTACTCAATGATCTGTAACTAAAATCACAAGATTATTAGTAAACATAACTACATGAGTTAATCATCATCAAAACTAGAGAGGAAGGCCTTCGGGCCGATAATCTCCCCCTTTTTGATGATGACAAAACTCATGTAGTTATATATGCATGGATTAAAGTTAAGCTTCAAAGAAGCTCCCCTTTAACTCATGCATAAACAAATAAACATAAATAATATGCAATAAAAGCTCTTAAACATGAATGCATGTATATGCATAAACAACAAAAGGTTCTAGATACCAATGAAATGTTCAAAAACAAGACATGCTCTAGATACCAATTAAAATTAAACTAAATTAAACTTAATATATGCAAAACATAAATATGCATATATAAAACTTGTACCAATCATGCATATTAGAAAGATTTTTGGTTTATATATGCATGTTAAATTCTCAAATAATTTCTCCCCCTTTTTGTCAATCATCAACAAAGGGGTAAAAACCAAAACAAAACAAAATCTTCTCACCCTTTTTAATACAAAGAATCAATCATCAATAAAGGGTAAAAGCAAAACTAAATCAATAAAATTTTCTCCCCCTTTTTGTTCGAAACAATGAATCAACAAAGGGTTAAAAAAAGATGTTCTCCCCTTTTTGTCTAAATAAAAACAAAACCAAATAGGGGTGACAATCAATTAAGGTACCAATTTAAAATATGTCAAGTAGCATCTTGATACCATTGAAAGTAAACATAGATCAATAAATGTATATGTAATATACATTCATGAAAAGGAAGATGTGAAGCTTCCCTACATAGATACATTACATGAAGAGGGATGACAAGCCTTAATTCACATAACATACACTATGCAATGTATAGAAGGAGATGTGAAGCTCCCCCTACACACGTGTACCATATAAAGAAGAGATTGTCAAGCTCTTCAATACAAGATACACTCATCATGAATCTATATATAGAAGAGATGTTAAGCTCTCCTTACATATATGCAATATAAATCAAAACTTTTATATTTATTTTCTAAAACAAAATTTTGAGATACCAATTTTTAAAACATTCAAATAAACATCTTGATATCAAAAGAGAGTATTTTTTTTAAGTATATGATATCAATTTAAAATTTTAATTGCTATCATAAAGCAAGGGAGTGGAAATACAAATACCAATTGTAAATATGAAAATCGAATTTTCTCCCCCTTTATGAAATACCAACAAAACACATGCATAGGCTTGAAATAAGATACCATTGAAAAGCAATTGAAAACTAATCAATTGAAACAAAATTGAAGCTCAAGCTTAGCATAAACACAAACATATATATATATGTATGGAAAATAGATACCAATTGAAATTGATATTCTTGAAATTGAAAGCATACATACATACAAACATATATGAGTATACAAGAAAGGTCAAATTGATACCAATTGAAAGAATTCAATGATACCAATTGAAACAATAATAATGATCAAGTGTATACATCATATAACTACCACCCATTCATGCACAAGTTTAAAAGATATTCAAAAAGGGTATACATGGCATGGTCTCCCATCCAACCGCCCATGGATGGTAGGGGTTTTCAAAAAATAGATTTAAAAATAAAGTGTGTTTGAAAACTCTACCATATGAAGAATATCGCAACTAGTTATATGAGAAATTTGTAAACTAGTACGAAATCCTTCAAGCAAGGAATAAAACAAAATTAATTTTTTCATGAAACATGAAATCCACATGATAATCAACACTCATAATCAATTAAGCATAAATATGACTCATGAAAACAAACACATGAGTAAACAATAAATGTGAGTGTACAAATACAATGTAAAGATCATAATCATGAAAGATGGACAATAAGCTCAATTAATTCCTTGAAACATGAAAACATGAAAATCATCAAAATTATTTAATCTTCAAGGTATATGTATGTCCTATACAAACTAAAGTATACATACATATCCAAACACAACGAGTCCACCAAGATATATGCATTAAGGCACGTGGCTCAAAAGGATGTATATGTATAATAATAGTTTGGATAAAATAGACGTATACATGAAGTTAAACATATAAACATAAAACAAATTTAAAATGGAGAATACAAGTTTAACATGTATGAATCATCAAAACTAGACTATACTAGCACATCTAATGGGAACAAATAAGCAATCAAGCACAAACATATATAGATTTATTTGTGACCCACTATATGTACAAGTATATACCTAGTCTTAATGAAAACTAACATTTAAACAAATAATCAACACATGAAGTATAAAAACAAGATATAAATAAACATGAAAAGCATAAACATGATTATTATGTAAATTCACATGTTATTAGAGCTATGATAAACATGATAGCTAAACAAACGGTGAGAACACAAAATAATGATCCATATTAAACATGGGTGTCTCAAAGGCTATACATGCATATCAATGGTCTAATAATCATGGCATTTTCATAATAATCTTAAAATAATAAAACATGCTATAAACAATAAATATGAAAAGCATGTAAACAATAATTAGGAGTTGGGAAACGTTACCAAAACCTAGAAAGCAACTTTCCTTGTCTCCAAAACATGGTGGTCCTCTCCACCAAACTTCCCTTGAAAGTGATACATCCAATTGATTTTCATTAAGCTCGGAACGCATCCACTCCAAGGTACCTCTACTCTCATGTCATGCGAGAGCCCACACCTACATCATAAACAAGAGGGGTGATCTTGGTACCCATATCTTATTGGGTCCATAGGGGTTAGTATCATTTCTAACCCAAACAAACTTATTTGCTAATTTACATCATGTATTCTATCAAAGCAAAATTTAGTAAGGTGGCCCTTACGTCCACAATGAGTACAAGTGTACACATGAGCATACAAGTGATGATGGTGTCCGTGAGGAGCATGTGTATGCCGTGATGGGTGTGCATGAATAGATGAAACTTGTTTCTTTCGAAACAAAGATTCCAAACGTGTATGGCCCACAACACATTGGCTCAAAGTGGAGCCCAAACAATCTACCTTTTTCTTAAGCATAGATATATCATTATCAATTAAAGAAGAAGTGTGGTATGCAATGGGTGATCTAGGTGAAACTACCCTAGCATGGCAAACATGTGAATCTAAATCACTTTTCAAAGATTTATTTTTACTTAAACAAATTTCTAATTCTTTTGAAATAAAATCAATTTCTCTTTTTAAAGAATCATTTTCTTTTAAAACACACTTAACTTTTGAAGATAAAGACTCATTTTTCTTCAAAACATTTTCACAATCTTTTTTATTTTTCAAAAACTCATTTTCTTTTAGGGCAAGATCAAGTTGAGATCTAAGTGAGTTACATTCACTAGAACCCTCTTCCTTCTCTTGCAAAACAATCTCAATTTTAGAAGACAAATTTTTATTTTCTTCTTTTAAAACAAGACTATCATTTTTCAATAGTTTGTATTTGGAAATCAAATTTTCACAATTTTTAGCAAGTTCATCATTCATAGCTTGAGCTTCTAGACATTCATTGCAATATGAATTAGAACTAGCATCTAGTTGAGTATCCGAGTGTACCTTAAGGGAGTCATTCCCTTGGACCATGAAGCAAATGTTCTTCGGACTCATCTCTTCTAGATCTTCTCTTCTTTTCGATAATCTTTGGTAGCTCGGGAGAAGTCAAAATACTCCAAACTGCAAAAGCTGAATCATAGTGAGCAAACACATGTAAATAATCTTTATGAAGTGATGCTCTAAGTGCTTCTAGGGCTATTGCATTGGCCTCTATATGTTTGCTATCACTAAGGAAGGATTCCTTGGTAATGGCAAGGTGAACTTTATATCCTAGGGCTTTTAAATGACAACTCATCATAACCTTCCAAATCTCAAGTCTAGAAATATCAAATATAGGAGGGCTATCCATGAGTGCAAACTATATGTGTGCAAACAACAAAAGTGTGCAAATGTAAATGGAAGATTAGCAAACAAGGATCTCACTCCTAGGATGTTAAGCCTAAGTATCAGGAGCGTAGGCTCTGATACCAATTGTAAATCACCTAGAGGGGGGTGAATAGGTGATTATGCTAATCTAGAAACTAAATGCGCTAAATGCGCTAAATGCGGAAGCTTAAAACAATATTACAACACACTTAATACAACACACAAGTGTAGCCGAATTTTCCGTGAAGGGCTCTGGACTAACTCCTCTTGATTCCCCTAGATATGGGTTGAGGTGCTATATGAAGCTCTTGTGGTTAAGTACAAGTGAGGCACACACAAACAACCAAGCATATAATGAATAAGCAATATGAATATATGCAAGGCACAACACAAGTATGAATGATATGGCAATATGAATAATACAATGCACAATATAGAGAGAGTTAGAGAGACAATAGATCAAACGCTAACAACAAGATATGTTTCAAGGTTCGAGCCCCTAGCTCTACATCCCCGCCTTCACCGAGAAGGATTTTCAATCCACTATCTCCCACCGAGGGAACCTCCACCGAGGAGGATTTGTTACAACAAAGGGAGTACCGAGCTCCTCTCTCAAACACCGCCTCACAATCGAGGGGTAGGCCTGTAGCCAAACAACAACAACACCTCTACCGAAGAGGGTTACAAACCACCAAGCTCCACCTCTCACTAGAGGGAGCAAACCACAAGCCTCAACCTCTATCAAAGAGGGAGCAAACCAATCACCTGATCAACCTCTACCAAAGAGGATACAACAAGAGCAAGGGTGTTTACAACAAATGGTTCCAAAGACCACAAACTATCTCTTTTCCATAAAATAAAGATCCTATAGAATAGGATAGAAGATATAGCTCAAGTGTGGAAAAATAAAGTGTTTTGATCAAAGAAAATCTCTTGGGAAAATACCAAATGAATATAGAATTTTAGATCAAGAAACTAATTCCCAAAAACCTATTTTCTTTGAAAATGACAAAACACTTTAAAACAAATAAGATGGATCTTTTGGCACTTAAAACTCTTTTGAAAACTTCTTTTAAACACCAAGAATAGAGAGAAATTTTAGCTCATAAAATCTTAGTTAAAACACCAAGCAATGGGGTATTTATAGCCCCAAAACAAAACTAGCCGTTAGGCTGATCTGTCAGCCTGACAGGCCTGCGGTCGACCGGTCCGATGTCTTCCAGACGTGCACAAGGCTGTGCACATCGGTCGACCACAAGGGTCGACCAGCCTTTGGTGCGGTCGATCCGTGCGGTCGATCGATCTGGCCTGTCAGCCACAGTCCTGGGTCAGAAAACTGATTAAAAATATTTTTCAGAAAATCTTTTATCTCTTCTAAAAATCTCCAAAAATAGTTTTAACATTTTGCATTGATATATAAACATATGATAAAAAGTTTAGCTCAAATATCAAGCATATGAAACTATTTTTGTGTTTAAACATTTTTACCAAAAATCAAAACTTGTATTTTATCAAACTTGGATTTTTCAATACATGAATAGGAAAGTCAAAATAAGTTTGTATAGGAAGTTAATCATGCATGTATAGAATGAAACTACTATACATAAACCAATTAAACTTGTTTTGATCAATCTATTCATGAAAACAAATATCGGTTAAACTAAAACCGAAAAACTATAAACGTGTTTGTTGTGCACTTGAGCATATCAACTATTCTAAGCTTTACAAATGGATCTAAATACACTAAACTAAAACTAGGATACCTAAGTCTTTTTGATGATCTTCCATCTTCAAGTCGGCTTGGTCCCAAACGTGATCCACCGAGTGCAAAGATATGATCTTGATGCTCGGGCACTGGAATCACCAAGTGAAGGCTTCCAAACTCCTCTTTTTGAAGCAATCACCAACTAATATCTTACTCAATGATCTGTAACTAAAATCACAAGATTATTAGTAAACATAACTACATGAGTTAATCATCATCAAAACTAGAGAGGAAGGCCTCCGGGCCAACACTAAGCTCACACCTGTTGGCGAAACTAGAGCTAAAGTACTATTCAGTGCTAATTCCTTCTGCAGGGATAAGAGGAACGGGACATCATCCTATGAACGCACCAAAAGGGCTTCTACGCGGGATTGTTCAGGCTCTAATGGGCCTGACTTGCGGGAACTCTTGGCGAACAAACGGAAGTCGGGGTTTTTTCGGACCACTCCCCCTATTGTCAATAAAAGGGATGTCAGCTGGTGACAGTCCACTCAGTTCATTGCCGGCTAGGACCCATCCTCGCCGCTCCTCTAGGCCAACGATCAATTTTCGATCGGTTGACGGCGCAAGCTCCGATGAAGCATCATATAAGGAGCATCTCGCGAGATCTACCCTCTGCATCCGTCAACATGACCGGAAGGGGACGAGAGCGGGGGAAGACAAGCATCTGACGACACCCCCTACAGCTCCCCAGATCCGATTACAGCCCAGGCTTAGGCAAAATCTTGGTGCATGAAGAGGGTGTTTTCCGAAACACCCGATCTAGGGTGGCGATACCCTACAGTTATGAACAGCCTTCCTCCTCAACGACCCTAGCCTCGCCGGAGCCTAGGAGATCACTCCAACCATCAGATGAAGAAGATAAAGATAATGGGTATGCCTCTTCGGCGACCGTCAGCTCAGTGCGAACAAACAGAGCATCAGTCAACATGGCTGATAATGTTAACGACGACCTTCGTCGATGTTTGGAAGCTCAGGAGCAAACTTTCAAGACTCAGCAAGAAGCTCTGGACAACATTTAACAGATGCTTGCTCAACTCCTCAGCAATCGGAATGACAATGATGTCGGGAGCAATCACGATGAGGAGGAACATTTCAGCAATGAGCAGCCAAAGACGGAGAAATCCAAGGAGGGTTCTTCCTTAGACGCCGAAGTCCTTAAAGGCCTCCAAGCTCAAATTGCATCCCTAGCTCAGAGGGATGAATTAAAGAAAGTAGGGGCAGTCCGTCCTTACCCATTGGAGTGGGATTCAGTGCCATATCCACCAAAGTTCAAACCACCGACGTTGCATACGTATGATGGTAAAAGTTCACCAAATCAGCACATCTACTATTTCTGGTCTCAGACTGGTAATGTTATAGGCAACGACGCCATCATGGCTAGGCTGTTCATTGGCACCTTAAAGGGGGTGGCATTTGACTGGTTCCGAAGTCTCCCTCTGGGCTCTGTTAATTCCTGGATCGACCTGGAAACCCGGTTCCTCTCTCGTTTCTACGAGGACGATACCGAGGTAACCATGGACAAGCTCCTCTCCACCGTGCAGAAGAAGGGTGAATCTGTCCGTGACTACATTGAGCGGTTCAGAAATCTGTCTTTGATGTGCCCAGCAGGAATGCCATTACCCATGCTCTTACAGACATGCAGGCACAACTTCTTGGACCAGGTAGAAGTTCGCATGGGGGCTGTCAAGGCCCACACGTGGAAAGAATTGGTCGAACAAGCTGAGATAGCTGAGAAGTCGGCTAAAAAGTTCGAACCATCCACCCCTAGAGGCAAATGGGGTATGAACAGTAAAGGACGTAGCGACCTGCCGCAGTCTTCTCAAGCCAAAGGGAAAGAGACTATGTCTATGGAATTGTCCGGGGACGTGCAGTCGAAGGCCAAGAAGAGCGGCTTCAACAATCAGGAGCCTAAGTTCCCTCCAAAACAGTACTCCTTCAAAGACGATCAGGTGGTCACGATATTCCATCTGCTCCACAAAGGGAATAAAATGAAGTTACCAGATGCTCGACGTCCTAATGAAATAGAACGCACAAATGATCCCAAATACTGTCTCTACCATAGGATGATTCACCATCCTACTGACAAGTGCTATGTCCTCAAGGACAGAATACAAGCCTTAATCGATGCCGGGGTTCTGACATTGAAGACAGAGCAGAAGAAAGTCACTGCCAATATGGTGACTCTCGAATTCGGCAGTACCCAAAAGGTCACAGTTCCTGACGGGATCTATCCAGCCCCTGCGCCACGGTTGGAAGTCAAACATCCTTCAGTTATAACTCAAGGTAATAAGGGTCTCGTTCCCTTAACATTGGAGACAGGGGAAGTCATGTGGATACACCTAGACCTCGTCCAAGACGTACAACGGGATTCAAAGGAGCCCAACTCAAAGGGCAAGTCTTGCAATGTCATCTCCATCCTGTCAGACGACGGCAATCTTACGTCGGCTTCCCTCAGCGATTCAGAAGGAGAAAAGCATGCTTGCGCGACGCAAGCCGATGCGCCTCAACAGACGGGCACCCAATCTGAAAAATCATACTTGAGGCAGTATGAAAAGTCTACTGACGAGATGCAACAGCAAACAACGTCAGTACAAATCCCAGCATCCACTCCAATTCCAACCAAGGGAAAAGAAAAGCCTAAGGAGGTACGGTTCGACTAGGTGTTGAAGAAACCATCAGGTCAAGGGTTGGATACGCCCTTTCGTTTTGACATATTGGCTCAGCTGACTAATATCCCAGCTCGTATCACAATACACGAGCTCCTTCGTCTCTCAAAAGAGACAAGAGAAGCACTCAGGGATGCGCTAGCCAATTCAGAATCCTTTCTGACATACATGCCAGAGGTCCCTAGCAATGACGTTCAGTCTCCTTGCCCAGAATGTCATCACACACAATCAAAGGTGCCCGCCATTACATTCACGGCGGAAGATATGCTTCTCAAAGACAACAAGCACGATCGACCTCTGTACTACACCGGATATATCGGTTCAACGTGCATTGAAAGAATACAAGTCGACCCGGGGTCCGCACTCAGCATCATCCCCAAAAGGCTTCTCTACTTCCTCGGCATACCGTTGTATAGGTTGTCCGCAACCACCACTACAATATACGGTTTCAACGCCGGGAGCAGTCACCCACTTGGGAAAATCTGACTCCGTTACAGAATCGGGAGCCTGAAGTCAGAAGTGACATGCTATGTCATTGACGCTGACACGTCGTATAACCTGCTACTAGGACGACCATAGATCCATGCCAACTGGATCATTCCCTCTACTCTACACCAATGCTTCAAATATGTTGAAGATGACGCGACAGTACGAACTGTCTTTGCTGAGAAGCAACCATTCAAAGAGGTGAAAAATTACTGCACTGACGCTCTCCTGTTTCAAGAGGCCGGTGGAACATCTAAAGAACCATTGCCAGACGATGATGAAAGTGGCAATGAGGCAGATTCAGAATCCGAAGCAGACATGCCAGCCATTCTGATTGGTGAACCAATTATAGCATGTCTTAATAATCCCCAATGTAATACCCCTTCAGAGGATGAAGGTGAATGGGTAATTAATGATAATATTTCTTTTGATTATCCTGCGAGTGTTGGGTCGGTTAAATCCATTACAGATGGCTTTCTGTATATGCCCTTACATAAGCCTAGTGCGGCCAGAACACCTATGGAAGCTATAGAAGGGGCCACGCTAGTGATCCCTCCGTCCAAACAAGGTCAGTTACCGATAATCTTCGGTAGAACCCAACCACGGGGACCCACAGCTACAGATTCAAGTTCAGATTCAGACACTCCACAGTTCTTCCACTACGCGCGGCCGGCGCGCCATATTATGAAGAAAATGGATATGACTTGAAGCATGGAGCGGGCCTGAATTTTGAAAAAGGAAGACGCAGTTTGATGCGTAACTTTGTGCCAAAAGGCAAACCTGCAAACTACTATGATAATACACGCAGGGGGTTGGGATACGTTACACCCACATCGTCAACAACGGTTCAAGCGAAAGACGATGAACCAATTACATCACATTCGGCCACATCCTCCGAGTGGGACTCAGATGTCAGTGTAGGAGGAATGTTCGAAAACCTCACTGTTAATATGACTTCAAGCAGTCAATTGGAGCCCGCAGAAGCTGTTGATGAGGAACCATGGCCCCAGCATTTGGACCTCCAATGGGAAAAGCGATTCGAACTGCGCGAGCCACCTACTGAAGACAAGATGATGCAGGTCAACTTGGGTAGTTAAGATCACCCTAAGCCCATCTTCATAAGTGAAAGCTTATCACTTACAGAAAAGGAAGAATTGATAATACTCGTAAAGGAGTATATAGACATCTTCGCATGGAGCTACGAAGATATGCCCGGACTCGATCCACAAGTCGCCATGCACCGTCTGAACATCAAACCCGACATCAAGCCAGTCAAGTAGCAACAACGTCAGTTTCGCCCGAACATTATGGAGGCTATTGAGGCCGAAATCTATAAGCTCATTGCATGTGGCTTCATACGGGAAGAACAGCATCCAGATTGGGTTGCTAATATCGTTCCCGTCCTCAAGAAGAACGGAAGATACGGATCTGCATCGACTACCGTGATCTCAATACGGCTTGCCCTAAAGACGAATTCCCACTGCCCATCACAGATGTCATGATTGACAATACATGTGGATTCGAAAGAATGTCTTTCATGGATGGCTTTTCAGGGTACAATCAGATTAAAATGTATCCCGACGATGAGAAGCATACTTCGTTCCGGACACCCTTGGGGGTATACTGCTACACTGTGATGCCCTTCGGGCTAAAGAACGCCGGAGCAACCTATCAGCGGGAAATGAGTACAATCTTCCGCAATCATCCCCGAAAGACGGTGGAATGTTATGTCGACGACATTGCTGTCAAAAGCCGCAACAAGAACGACCATCTTCGTGACTTGAGAACGATGTTCGACATAATGCGGGCTCATCAACTGAAAATGAACCCGACAAAATCCTTCTTGGGAGTTTCAAGTGGCAAGTTCCTTGGGTTTATTGTTACATCAAAAGGGATCCACCTTGACCCAGACAAAGTCAAGGCCATTCGGAGCATGCATCCACCGAGGAACCTCAAAGAGCTTAGAGGCTTGCAGGGTAGACTGGCTTATATCAGAAGATTCATCGCAAATCTCTCAGGCCGCTGTCAACCGTTCTCCCGACTCATGAAAAAGGGTGCTTCCTTTCGTATGGGATCAAGCTTGCCAGGAAGCTTATGAAGACATCAAGAGATACCTCACGAAGCCTCCAGTCTTAGTGGCCCCTACATCAGGGAAGCCATTCTTGCTTTATGCGAAAGCTCTGGACCATTCTCTTGGTGCCCTCCTCGCTCAAAAGGACGACAATGATCACGAGCAAGCCATTTATTATCTAAGCAGGACTCTCGTAGGAGCAAAATCTCGTTATAATCCTATCGAGAAAGAGTGTTTAGCTCTTGTCTTTGCCATTCAGAAGACACGACATTATTTGGTCAGCCAAACCATACATGTCATCTCCAGAGTGAATCCTTTGCGCCTTCTCATGACAAAGCCAGGATCACTGAATTCAAGATTGGCTAAATGGGCACTTTTTTATCTCAATACGACATGATCTTTACCCCTCAGAAGGCGGTTAAAGGTCAGGCCCTTGCAGAGTTCTTGGCTGCTCATCCAGTTCTGAAACATTCAAAACTTCACGAGGATATTCCAGATGAAGTCTTCGACTCCAATGTAACCTCAGAGGAGGAAGTGTGGCAGATGTTCTTCAATGGAGCATCGCGATTGGGCCCTAAAGGTAAGATTATTGCCGGAGTGGGGATTGTGTTTATCTCCCCACAGAATCATGTCCTTCCCAGAGCATTTTCTCTGACAGAATCGTGCTCCAACAATGTAGCAGAATATAATGCTCTACTCATTGGCCTTCAGCTCGCCCATGGAATGGGGGTACGCTACCTTGAAGCTTACGGCGATTCAAAGCTGATTATCAATCAGGTCAAAGGCGAATATGAAGTTCGCCACGAGGATTTGGTGCCTTATTACCACACAACCATCGAATTGACTAACCTATTTGAATGTTTCTACATCGGGCACGTGTCTCGATCTCAGAATATCAGGGCAGACGCTCTTGCTACGTTAGCAACAACATTAGCCTTGCCGGTCGACACCGAGTATCACCTCACAGTGGCAACTCGACATCTTGTATGCTCTAAGCATATGTTAAGAACCTGAGAGGTCTATAATATCTCAACGGATCTTGAGCCGAGAGATTGGCAATTTCCTCTCATCGATTATGCTTTATATGGTCTGCTGCCAGACGATCCTAAGGAAGCGGCGTCTATCAGACGAAGGTCTCTCCGTTTCTACTACGATCCAACTCTGAAGACACTTTACCGTCGTTCATATGACGGTGTCCTCCTCCATTGCCTTTCTAATTCAGAGGCACAGGAAGTACTTAAAGAAGCACACGACGGCATGTGCGGAGCTCATCAGCCAGGTCCAAAACTCAAAGACATGTTGCATAGGCTTGGATACTATTGACCAACCATGATAGCCGATGCCATCCAATATGCACGAAGGTGTAAAGCATGCCAAGTTCATGCGGACTTCATACACCAGCCCCCGGAATTGCTCCACCCAACTGTTGCTTCATGACCATTCGAAGCATGGGGAATCGATGTCGTAGGGCCAATCAGCCCCTCTTCGACAAAAGGACATCGGTTTATCCTAACAATAACCGACTACTTTTCAAAATAGGCGGAAGCTATACCACTGGTTGAAGTCAAAACCTCTAATGTGGTTAATTTCATCAAGCACCATGTCATCCATCGATTTGGTGTCCCTAGGCGGATCATCCATGATAATGGTCCCCAATTCATAAGCCAGGTATTCTATCGGTTCTGCGATAAATACCGAATTCAGAATGTGGCTTCAACTGCCTATAATCCCACCGCTAATGGCTTGGCGGAAGCATTCAACAAAACGATCATCAAGCTACTCAAGAAGTTCGTCTCCTCGAATAAGCGAGATTGGGACGAAAAGCTTGGTGAATGTCTTTGGGCCTACCGAACCACGGTTCGGACACCGACAGGCAATACACCTTTTTCCCTGGTGTACGGGTATGAAGCATTCATCCCGTTGGAGATCCAGATGCCATCATTACGAGTCGCTTTAATAACTAAGATCACATCAGAGGACAATGATCGGTTGCGTCTTCAAGAGCTCGAAGCCCTAGATGAGAAGCGGCTACAAGCTCAGCAGCATATCGAGTTGTATTAAGCTCGAATCTCAAAAGCCTTCAATAAGAAGGTCAAACCAAGAGTCTTCCAGAAAGGTGATTTGGTTTTAAACCGTCAGACGACCGATGATTATGATGCACAAGACCAAAGGCAAATTTCAGCCTAAATGGGAAAGACCGTTTGTAATAGAAACAGTCTATTCAAACGGAGCATACCGCCTTATGACTTCAGATGGCGACCTACTCATGATCCGGTCAATGGCAAGTTCATAAAGAAGTATTATCCATGATTAAGGATCCTTCTTACGATCAAGTTAACATTACACCTCTGATCAAGACCTTTATGTCCAAGGTACATGCAAAGAGAGCCTTTCTCTTCCTCCAAGCGAGATCATATACTGTTGACACTTAAAAAAGACAAGATTCTCATTGGTCCGAACGATGTCTAAACTTGTTGACATTTACAAAAGACAAGGGACAGACGAGCTGAAGACCAATTTTCGCCCACCTCCAAGGACAAAGAAGCGGTTTGGACTCCACTGATCCAGCAAGCAGAACAGTGAACCCGGATTGTTTCTAAACAGACCTCAGCAGGTCTAAAATGCTAGCATTTAGCATTACATTAGCCCAAGGGATAGCCTCGTTTGAGAGGCTAGCATCATCCAGAGCATCGCCAGGAAGCTGACTGATAGCTTCGCCGAAAAGCCTCTTTTCGGACTTCGCTAGAAATTGCCTCTAGCTCCGCTATGAGCTTCAAAGCGGGCAGCTCCGCTATCAGCCTGCTATGGTCAACCTTTGACCAATCAAAATCTCCTGATGAGATCGGATTCAATCTAATCAAATCCAATCGGGATTCAAATATGGCAGGTGATTGCCGCAATCTCTTGACTCTCTTGAAACAAGTAAGAGGATCAAGGAGAATCCCCCAACAATATGGAAAGGATCAAAACAGATCAACCGACTTGCCATTTTCTAGCTCCACAGAAGCTATCCTAGCCTCGCAGTAAGGCTACTTTCCAGATTCAAACAGATTCGGTTCAATCTGTTTCCATATCTTCAAAGGGGACGATTATACCCTTGCTTTCCTTATAAATAGCCCGCCAGGGGTACAAGAAGAAAAAGGGAGGAAGGCATAGGGAGATCGATCGATAAAAAAAAGAGAGAAGACTCCACAAGCAGAGGCTTTTTCACGACGCACCGCGCGCTCCCGAATTCAGAGACCTTTTAGAGAATTGCTTTCTCTAACCAGGGTGTTGATACCCTAACGTCGTCCTTCCTCTCAAGGAATCTCCGGAACCAGGCGAGAAGGAATTCCTTATCGAAGGCGATTTTGAGAAGCAGCAAGAGGGTTCTACCAACCTTCTGTTCTCTGATTCCCCGAACCAGGCGAGAAGGGAATCTCATCGCTCGCATCGTCAAAGGGACAAAGTGGTCGCGCGCTGACCAGACTCCTATCGGCACATTTTCCCAGAATCTCTGAGGAGATCTACTTGTAATCTTTTGAGAATACTTGTAATTTAGCTCCTCAAACTTTTATTTGTAAGTTTTCCCCCTTTGCAAACATAATGGAAAACAAGATGGCGACTCCACTGGGGATTGTATTCTCCTCTGCTGAGAATCAAGTGTCGCAATGCGACGAACAGACCTTCGGGTCTATCTCTGAATTCAGAAAAGCCGGTGCAGCCAGATCTTCTCTGGCTAAATCTTCAAGCAAAGTCTCTGCGGAGACGGAAAAGGTCCTCTGCGAATCTGCCGCAGTTCTCTGGCGCAACAAGGAAACATGCCCACAGCCCAGATCCTGCACTTTTGAGAACCTGGTTATCCAGATCGATCAAGGAAGATTTGAAGAAGTCCTCTCTGGGGTGGCCTGACGCTTCGAGCACGGAAGCACAGGAAGGTCTTCATGACCAAGGTTTCAAATCAGAAACCAGAGGGAGAATCTTGCCAGCACCCCACAGCCCCGCTTGTGGCTATTCAGGTTCCTTGCGAACCTAGGCGTCCCCTGTCAAGGCTGATATGGAAGCCTAAACAGGAGTCTTCAACCAAAGCTCCCGGAGTAGTCATGCCGAGACTGCGCCTCTCCCGCGAAGAAAAGGGTAAGATGCCCATCTGCCCTGACGATGCTGCCAGCCATGAAGTCACGACGGCAATCATACCGTCACCTGAATCAAGGACAGCAAAGCCTCCTGTTAGCCTCGCTCGCACAAGCGAAGCTATTGTATCACAACAAATTCACTGGGTTCGCGGCCGCAAGGCTAAAACCGCAGTGTTATCTGAGGTTGATCCCCTTCGCAGCAGAATAGCAGGCAAAGCACCACACGCGTGCTCCGCTCCCCGATTCATCAGGCACTAAGCTCGCACCTGTCGACAAAGCTAGCGCCAAAGTACTATTCAGTACTAATCCCTTCTGCAGGGATAAGAAGAACGGAGCATCATCCCTTGTACGCTCCAGAAAGGCCTCTCCACGGGGTTGTTCAGGCTCTGTTGAGCCTAACCTGCGACAATTCTTGGCAAACAAGCGGGAATTAGAGTCTCTCCAAACCACTTCCCCTTGTTGTCAAAGAGGATGCCGACTTGTGACAATTCATTCAGCCCATTGTCGGCAATATCCAATCAAGATGGCACCTCCACACCGTCAATCGGTGTTTGACCGGTTGTCCGCACGTGCCATAAAGAAACATCATGAAAGGAGTGCTTCGCGAGGCCCAGCCTTCGCGTCCGTCAACATGACCGGAAGAGGACGAGAGCGACACAGGGAAGGTCATACATCTGATGATACCCCTTTCGGCTCCCCAGATCCAGATTATAGCCCGGGCTTAGGTGAAGTCTTGGTGCGCGAAGAAGGTGTTTTCCGAAACACCAGATCCAGGGTAGCGATACCCTATAATTATGAGCAGCCTTCTTCCTCAAAGGCCCTAATCTCGCCACAGTCCAGACGATCACCCCAGTCATCTGATGGAGAAGATGAAGACAGCGGGTATGCCTCTTCAGCAACAGTCAGTTCTGTGCGAACGGACAAAGCATCGGTTAATATGGCCGATAACGCCAATGACGATCTTCGTCAGCGTTTGGAAGCTCAGGAGCAGACCTCTAGAACTCAGCAAGAGGCCCTGGACAATATTCAACAGATACTCGCTCAGCTCCTCAGCAATCGGAATGATGATACCGGGAGTAATCATGACGAGGAGGGGCATCTCAGCAATGATCCGCCCAAGACGGAGAAATCTAAGGGAGGCTCTTCCCTGGATGCCGAAGTCCT
The DNA here is from genome assembly GCA_038442645.1 of Agave tequilana. NCBI lineage: Eukaryota > Viridiplantae > Streptophyta > Magnoliopsida > Asparagales > Asparagaceae > Agave > Agave tequilana. The sequence continues at coordinate 38,977 of JAVJIF010028984.1, forward strand.
TAAAGGCCTTCAAGCTCAAATCGCATCCCTAGCTCAGAGGGATGAATTAAAGAAGGTAGGGGCAGTCCGTCCTTATCCGCTGGAGTGGGATTCGGTGCCATATCCGCCAAAGTTCAAACTACCAACGTTGCATACGTATGATGGTAAGAGCTCGCCCAATCAGCACATCTACTATTTCCGGTCCCAGACCGGTAATGTTCTAAACAACGACGCCATCATGGCTAGGTTGTTCATCGGCACCTTGAAAGGGGTGGCATTCGACTGGTTCCGAAGCCTTCCTCAGGACTCTATCAATTCCTGGGTTGACCTGAAAACTCGGTTCCTCTCTCGCTTCTATGAGGATGACACCGAAGTGACCATGGACAAGCTCCTTTCCACTGTACAGAGGAAAGGCGAATCTGTCCGTGAATACATTGAGCGGTTCAGAAATCTATCTCTGATGTGCCCAGCAGGGATGCCAGTACCCATGCTCTTACAGACATGCAGGCACAACTTCTTGGATCAAGTAGAAGTCCGCATGGGGGCTGTCAAAGCCCATACTTGGAAGGAATTGGTCGAACAAGCTGAGATAGCCGAGAAATCGACTAAGAAGTTCGAGCCATCCGCCCCTAGAAGCAAATAGGGCACAAACAACAAAGGGCGTAGCGATCTCCCGCAGTCTTCCCAAGCTAAAGGGAAGGAGATTATGTCCGTCGAGCTGACCGGGGACATGCAGTCAAAGGCCAAGAAGAGCGGCGTCAACAGCCAAGAGCCCAAGTTTCCTCCGAAGCAGTACTCCTTCAGAGATGACCAGGTGGTCACGATATTCCATCTGCTCAACAAAGGGAACAAAATGAAGCTACCGGATGCTCGGCGTCCCAATGAGATAGGGCGTACAAACGACCCTAAATACTGCCTCTACCACAGGATGATCCACCATCCTACTGACAAGTGCTATGTTCTCAAGGATAGAATTCAAGCTTTGGTCGACGCCGGAGTCCTCACATTGAAGACGGAACAGAAGAAAGTCACTGCCAATATGGTGACTCTTGAGTTCGGCACTGCTCAGAAGGTCACAGTTCCCGACGGGACCTATCCAGCCCCCACACCGCGGTTGGAAGTCAAGCATTCTTCAATCATAGCTAAAGATGGCAAGGGTCTCGTCCCCTTGACATTGGAGACAGGAGAAGTTATGTGGATACACCCTGACCTCGTCCAAGACGTACAGCGGACGTCGAAGGACTCCAGCAAAAAGGGCAAGTCCTGCAATGTCATCTCTGTCCTGCCAGATGATGGTAATCTTACTTCGGCTTCCCTCAGCGATTCAAAAGAAGAGAAGCATGCCTGTACAGCGCAGGCAGATGCACCTCAACAGACGGGCACCCGGTCTGGAAAGTCATATCAAAGGCAGTATGACAAGTCTACTGACGAGATACAACAGCAAACGACGTCAGTACCAATGCCGACATCCGCTCCAGTTCTGACCAAAGGGAAAGAGAAGCCTAAGGAAGTGCGGTTCGACCATGTGTTGAAGAAACTGCCAGGCCAAAGGTTAGCCACGCCCTTTCGCTTTGATATATTGGTCCACTTAGCCAATATCCCGGCTCGTATCACAATACACGAGCTCCTTCGTCTCTCTAAAGAGACAAGAGAGGCACTCAGAGATGCGCTGGCCAACTCGGAGTCCTTTCTGACATGCATGCCTGAGGTTCCTGGTGATGAGATGCGGCCTTCCTGCTCAGAGTGCCATCACGCACAATCCAAGGTGCCTGCTATTACCTTTACGGCGGAAGATATGCTTCTCAAAGACAACAAGCATGATCGACCTCTGTACTATACCGGATATATCGGTTCAACATGCATTGAAAGAGTACAAGTAGATCCGGGGTCTGCACTCAGCTTCATCCCCAAACGGCTCCTCTATTTCCTCGGCATACCATTGTACAGGTTGTCCGCAACCACCACTACAATATATGGTTTCAACGCCGGGAGCAGCCATCCACTTGGAAAGATTCGGCTCCGCTGTAGAATCGGAAGCTTGAAGTCAGAAGTGACGTGCTATGTCATTGATGCTGACACATCATACAACCTGCTACTGGGACGACCATGGATCCATGCCAACTGGATCGTTCCTTCCACTCTCCATCAGTGCTTCAAGTATGTTGAGGATGATGCGACTGTACGAACTGTCTTCGCTGAGAAGCAACCCTTCAAGGGGGTGGAAAACTACTTCACTGATGCTCTCCTATATCAAGAGGCTAGTGGAACGCCGGGAGAACCATTGCCAGACGATGATGAAAGTGGCGATGAGGCGGATTCGGAATCCGAAACGGGCATGCCAGCCATTCTGATTGGCGAGCCAATTGTAGCATGCTTTAATGATCCCCGATGTAGGATCCCTCCTGAGGAGGAAGGCGAATGGATAATTAATGATAATATTTCTTTCGATTATCCTGCGAGCATCGAGTCGATTAAATCCATGATGGATGGCTCTCTTCATATGCCCGTACATGAGCCGAGTGTGGCTAGCACATCTGTGGAAGCCGTAGAAGGGGCCACGCTGGTAGTCCCTCCGTCCAAGCAAGGTCAGGCGCCGATAATCTTCGGCAGAGCCCGGCCAGGGAGATTCTCAACTACAGACTCAAGCTCAGAGTCGGATGCTCCACAGTTCTTTCATTACACGCCATCAGTGCGCCATATTATGAAGAAGATGGGTTACAACCTGAAGCAGGGAGCGGGCCTAAACTTCGGAAAAGGAAGACGCGGCTTGATGCGTAACTCCGTCCCAAGAGGGAAACCTGCAAATTACTATGATAGTACACGCAGGGGGTTAGGGTATGTCACACCCACATCATCAACAACAGTTCAGGTCAAAGGCGATGGATCGATCCCATCACAGTCGGCCTCATCCTCCGAATGGGATTCTGATGTCAGCATAGGAGGGATATTCGAAAGCCTCATGACTTCAAGCAGTCAGTTGGAACCCGCAGAGGTTGCCGATGAGGAATCATGGGCCCAGCAATTGAGCCTTCAATGGGAGAAGCGGTTTGAGCTGTGCGAGCCACCTACCGAAGACAAGGTGATCCAGGTTAACTTGGGTAGTCAAGATCACCCTAAGCCTATTTTCATAAGTGGGAGCTTATCACTTATCGAAAAGAAAGAATTGATAATGCTCGTAAAAGAGTATATAGATGTCTTCGCATGGAGCTATGAAGACATGCCTGGACTTGATCCACAGGTCGCTATGCACCGTCTAAACATCAAGCCCGACGTTAAGCCAGTCAAGCAGCAACAACGTCGGTTCCGCCCAAACATCATGGAGGCTATTGAAGCCGAAGTTCATAAGCTCATTGCTTGTGGCTTCATCCGGGAGGAACAACATCCAGATTGGGTGGCTAACATAGTCCCCGTCCTCAAGAAGAATGGGAAAATACGAATCTGCATCGACTACCGTGATCTCAATACGGCCTGTCCCAAAGATGAATTCCCACTGCCGATCACCGATGTCATGATCGACAACACATGCGGATTCGAGAGGATGTCTTTCATGGACGGCTTCTCAGGGTATAACCAGATCAAGATGTATCCTGATGACGAGAAGCATACTTCTTTCCGAACGCCATTGGGGGTATACTGCTACACTGTAATGCCCTTCGGACTGAAGAACGCCGGAGCAACCTACCAGCGGGCGATGAGCATGATCTTCCGCGACCATCTCCGAAAGACGGTGGAATGTTATGTTGACGACATTGCCGTCAAAAGCCGCAGCAAAAATGAACATCTTCACGATCTGAGAACGATGTTCGACATAATGCGGGCTCATCAGCTGAAAATGAACCCGACAAAATCCTTCTTGGGAGTGTCCAGCGGCAAATTCCTTGGGTTCATTGTCACATCAAAAGGGATCCATCTGGACCCAGACAAAGTCAAAGCCATACAGGACATGCATCCACCGAGGAACCTCAAAGAGCTCCGAGGCTTGCAAGGCAGATTAGCCTACATCAGAAGATTCATAGCAAATCTTTCGGGCCATTGCCAGCCCTTTACCCGTCTCATGAAAAAGGGTACTGCCTTCATATGGGACCAAGCCTGTCAAGAAGCTTATGAAGACATTAAGAGGTATCTCACAAAACCTCCGGTCTTAGTGGCCCCTACATCAGGGAAACCATTCTTGCTTTATGTAAAAGCTCTGGACTATTCCCTCGGTGCCCTCCTCGCTCAAAAGGACGACAATGGCCACGAGCAGGCCATTTATTATCTGAGCAGGACTCTCATAGGAGCGGAATCTCGCTACAATCCTATCGAGAAAGAGTGTTTAGCTCTCGTCTTCGCTGTCCAGAAGACGCGACATTATTTGGTTGGCCAAACCATACATGTCATCTCCAGGGTGAACCCTTTACGTCTTCTCATGACGAAGCCAGGGTCGCTGAATTCAAGGTTGGCTAAATGGGCACTTCTGTTGTCTCAATACGACATGACCTTTACTCCTCAGAAGGCAGTTAAAGGCCAGGCCCTTGCAGAGTTCTTAGCTGCTCACCCAGTTCCAGAACATTCAAAACTTCACGAAGACATCCCTGATGAAGTCTTCGAGTCTAATGCAACCTCAGCAGAGGAAGTGTGGCAGATGTTCTTCGACGGAGCATCGCGGATGGGCCCTAAAGGGAAAATTATTGCCGGGGTGGGGGTTGTGTTCATCTCCCCACAGGATCATATCCTTCCCAGAGCATTCTCCTTGACAGAATCATGCTCTAATAATGTAGCGGAATATAATGCTCTGCTCATCGGCCTCCAGCTCGCCCAGGGAATGGGGGTACGTTACCTCGAAGCTTACGGCGATTCAAAGCTGGTCATCAGTCAAGTCAAAGGCGAATATGAAGTCCGCCATGAAAACTTGGTGCCTTATAATCATACAGCCATCGAATTGGCTAGCTTATTTGAAGGCTTCTACATCGGGCATGTGTCCCGATCTCAAAATACCAAGGCGGATGCCCTCGCTGCATTAGCAACAACGCTAGCCTTACCGGCCGATACCGAGTATCACCTCACAGTCGCAACCCGGCATCTCGTATGCTCCAAGCATATGCTAAGGATCCAAGAGGTCCATAATATCTCCGTAGATCTTAAGCCGGGGGATTGGCGCTTCCCCTCATTGACTACGCTCTGCACGGTCTGCTTCCAGACGATCCCAAAGAAGCGGCGTCCATCAGACGAAGGTCGCTCCATTTCTACTATGATCTCACTTCGAAGACACTCTACCGTCGTTCATATGACGGTGTCCTCCTCCGTTGTCTCTCTCATTCAGAGGCACAGGAAGTGCTTAAAGAAGCACATGATGGCATTTGCGGAGCTCACCAGCCGGGTCCAAAGCTTAAAGACAGGCTGCACAGACTTGGGTACTACTGGCCGACCATGATGGCCGATGCCACCCAATATGCACGAAGGTGTAAGGCGTGCCAGGTCCATGCAGACTTCATACACCAACCTTCGGAGTTGCTCCACCCTACTGTTGCTTCATGGCCATTTGAAGCATGGGGAATCGATGTCGTAGTGCCAATCAGTCCCTCTTCGGCAAGAGGTCACCGGTTTATCCTGGCAATAACCGATTACTTCTCAAAATGGGCGGAGGCCACACCGTTGGCCGAAGTTAAAACCTTCAATCTGGTTAGCTTCATCAAACACCATGTCATCCATCGATTTGGTGTAGCCAGACGGATCATCCATGACAATGGTCCCCAGTTCGTAAGCCAAGGGTTCTATCGGTTCTGCGATAAATACCGAATTCAGAATGTGGCTTCAACCGCCTACAATCCTGCCGCCAATGGCTTGGCAAAGGCATTTAACAAGACAATCATCAAGCTGCTTAAGAAGTTTGTCTCCTCAAACAAGCGAGATTGGGACGAAAAGCTCGGTGAATGCCTTTGGGCCTATCGGACTACGGTTCGGACACCGACAGGCAATACGCCTTTCTCCTTGGTATATGGGTGCGAAGCGGTCATCCCATTGGAAATCCAGGTGCCATCATTGCGAGTAGCCCTGACTACTAAAATGACATCAGAAGACAATGATCGCTTGCGTCTTCAAGAGCTCGAAGCCCTGGACGAGAAGCGGCTGCAAGCTCAGCAACACATCGAGCTATATCAGGCTCGGATGTCAAAAGCCTTCAATAAGAAGGTCAAGCAGAGAGTCTTCCACAAAGGAGACCTAGTCTTAGCCGTCAGACGACCGATGATTATGACGCACAAGACCAAAGGAAAATTTCAGCCTAAATGGGAAGGACCGTTTGTGATAGAGACAGTCTATTCAAACGGAGCATACCGCCTTACAACTGCAGATGGCGACCTCCTCATGATGCCGATCAATGGCAAGTTCTTAAAAAAGTACTATCCTTAATCAAGGATCCTGCTCTCGATCAAGTTAACATTACACCTCTGATCGAGATCCGCGCGTCCGGAATGCGCACAAAGAGAGCCTCTCTCTTTCTTCAAGCATATCAAACCTATTGATAGCTGGGGGTTTGCTTAAAATCCCAAGGGACCTGCTCCCACTTGATTCCCTCTCCAGAATCACCTACCAATTCTCATCCATAGAATGGTAGGACCACATATATTCCGCTGTTACGTTAACATTAAACCTATGACAGCAGTCCCCTCATTTCTCCTCATGAGAGCGAGACCTCCAAAGTCACTTACCAATTCTCATCCATAGAATGGTAGGACCATACATATTCCGCTGTTACTTTAACATTAAACCTATGACAGTGATTCCCTCGTTTCTCCCCGTGAAAACGAGACTTTTCCCAAACTCCATTGCAATATTAAACTTAGTGGCGTCTCAATTGGTTACGTCATCGCGACCTCTGAACCAGCAGACAGCTAAGTCTCAATCCCGAGTCCTGTTGACATTTACAAAAGACAGGTCTCGATACTCGTTGACATTTACAAAAGACGAGTATCACCTATTTTGAGGCTTGGTGGCTTCTCAACCAGTTACGTCATTGCGACCTCTGAACTGGCAGATAGCCAAGTCTCATCTACCATTGAGCTTAGTGGCGTCTCAATTGGTTACGTCATTGCAACCTCTGAACCAGCAGACAGCTAAGTCTCAATCCCGAGTCCTGTTGACATTTACAAAAGACAGGTCCCGATACTCGTTGACATTTACAAAAGACGAGTATCACCTATTTTGAGGCTTGGTGGCTTCTCAATCAGTTACGTCATTGCGACCTCTGAACTGGCAGATAACCAAGTTTCATCTATCATTGAGCTTAGTGGCGTCTCAATTGGTTACGTCATCGCGACCTCTGAACCAGCAGACAGCTAAGTCTCAATCCCGAGTCCTGTTGACATTTACAAAAGACAGGTCTCGATACTCGTTGACATTTACAAAAGACGAGTATCACTCATTGTTGAGCTTGGTGGCTTCTCAACCAGTTATGTCATTGCGACCTCTGAACTGGCAGATAGCCAAGTTTCATCTACCATTGAACTTAGCGGCGTCTCAATTGGTTATGTCATTGCGACCTCTGAACCAGCAGACAGCTAAGTCTCAATCTCGATGCTTGCTGACATTTACAAAAGGCAAGTATCTCCCCTTTTAGCCCCGCAAAGGGCTGACCTCGAGACAGGCGACGTCCCATTCGGTTATGTCATTGCGACCTCTGAACCAACAGACAGCCATGCCTCATTATCCAAACAAACAAAGACGACAAAAGAATGAATTTTTATTAAATTCCAAAAGGGATGGGATACATGGAGGAGCCTATAGGCGTACATGATAAGATCGGATCCGATCTCCGAGCGAAGCTAGCCTCGTCCTCCTGTCATCAGAAGCCTGGGCCAACGCCTGTGATCTTAGCTCAGCCTCATCGAAGTCCACCGCTAGAGCCAGACGAGCCTCGACCTCTGCCAAAGTCGCCCTCTGTGACGACTTCTGCCGCGCCAGTTCCTCACTCCGAGCCCTGAGCTGCTCAAGCCGCGCAGCCTCTTCATGACGCATCTGTGTAGCCTTGGATAAGAGGAGATTTGCCTTCCGGATCATCTCTTCAGCCCTCTTAACCTTATCTTCAGCATCAAGAAGAGCGCTGTTGGAAGCGTCAATTGCACTCCCAACCTCTGCCTCCTCTGTCTCCAAGGACCTCAAGTCAGAGGAGATAGCCTCAGCAGCCTCTTGAGCGGCGAGCTGAGCCTCGCGCCTCTGGGCGACAAGACGTGTGAGCCGTTCATCAGCCAAAGACGCTGCGTCGGAATGATGGTAATGGCGCCATTCCTCCACGTCCTTCTCAAGGTCGTCTACCAGGAGCTCTAGAGCAGCAGCTTGATGGTACCCCTCAAAGTCCCGGATACACTCAATGCCACGGGAGAGGACCATCTTCAGCTTCGAGAATGGCACAGGCGAGCCCTTCAAGACTAGACCGATAGTCTGCTCCAAACTGTTATAGAAGCTGTCGACCAGATTACCGATGAAGTCATTCTCAGCTTCATCAACCCTTGAGACAACCTCGGAGCAATCTACCATCCCAGTCGACACCGCCGCAGAAGAAGAAGAAGCGGGAACATCGACGGAGAAGCGCCGTTTGAACACCCTGCGGAGGGTCTTCCCCAGCTCCAATCAAACTGGGACAGTGCAAGGCGAACCACGCCATCAAGTAGGTGTACGGTAAACCTACCCTAGGATTGGGTCCGTCACAAGGCAGGACGGCACCCTTCCCCCGCCTTGACGCCATTGGCCTGCAGAAAGCCTCCGTCAGTGCACGAAGGCCCCTCTGAATACAACACACCATGGCCGGGAGAAGACCCAGACGGTGGCCATGAACCAAGCGGACGGCAGGCACCAGCACAGTCGGATGGACGATGTCACCCGAAGAAGAAGGCACGACACATTTCTTTAACCAGATGGTTAAGAAGCCGGCCCAGCAACGCCTTGCGAGACATAGGCCGACGGGCCTGATGGTGAAAGCTCCGAAGAACATCACCCTTCCCGAGAGAGGACCATCATCTTCTGCCACGACGATGTCCTTTTCAGCATGCACCTCCATCCTTGCCAAGATGTCTTCTTCAGCAACTCCGCAATGAGCTGCCTCAGGCGCACTAGTCATATCCGGGAACAAGTAGTTCCCCCAGCTCTTCAAGCTCGTCGAGCTACCCTTGCCACCAGTGTGGATGCTGGAGCAAATGTGCAAATGGCACATCAGTTCCCGATATGTCTCGAGCAGAGCAGGCTCCTGCTTCTCCAGAATAGCCAGCTCCGCCTCACAGGGAAAGTACTCTTCGTATGGAAGAGACCCGAAGGGCAAAGCAGAGATCTCCCGCATCTCATGCAGGGCCATGCCCAACTCACCAACTGGGGTGAAGAAAGTCCCCGAGGCCGGGCAATACAACTCTCAAGGATGGCGTAGAAGCACGCCACCTTCATCTCAATGCCGTAGCAGGTCGCCCTGACGGCCTCATGGAGGTTTAACCTCTCTAAGTCCCCCTCAAAATGGGTGAGGATATAGTTGGTCAACTCCGCCCACCACGATCTAGGAGGGTGGACCCAACCGGGAGTCCTGAAATCGGTGGCGGGGTAGTTCCCGTCAACTTCGCAGAACTGAGTGCCAAAGGTCGGCGCCGCAGCTGGGTTCTCTCCTACTGGAAGGTCCCGCGATACCTTCCCAGGGTATAGTCCCATTATGCTACGAGGATGGCCCGCCCTCGAGTAGCCGGACTGGAATGTCAACCTCCCGACACTTACAGACTCGGCGTTTAGGCTCACGCCCCACGCCATTCCGAGCCTGAGTCGCGCTCGCGAAGGAAGACAAAGCAAAATGCCGCTTAGAGGACGGGAGATAGAATCTCTCGCCGTCCAACTGGAAGATCCACTGGCCTTCACCGGCTGCAGCTGGCGATCGGGATCTGGTGCAGCATCCCGAACATGAAGTCAGGCTTTCTGTAAGCCTGACGGTCGATATCTTCAAATGGAGCCGTAGTCAAGATGCTCCGCATGGCCTGCGGACCACCGCCCTGAATGAGCGTATCCCGTACAAGGGAGCTCGGCTCGCTGAACAATGAAGCCTGCCCATAGAACTGCAAGCTGATGCTTCCGCCTGCTCGACTGGCTACACCGAACAGACTGTTCTGGAGGCCGGAGGCGTAATGTACTGTAAAAACAGAAATGAGCTATGATTAGTTCACCAATCAAGTGGATGCGAAAGCATAAAAATTCACTAAGGCATAGCCTCGCCCAGCAAGCAGGGCCTGCAAGGCGATAGCTTTGAAAAAGCTTCACTTCAGGATAAGACTGCATCTTTGCAGAAAATATCCAAAGCGCCAGCTTCGCTTAAAGCAGGAAGTGACATAGCCCTAAGGGCTGACGTCATCAAAGGGGCATTATGGTCAAAAGTCATCATGACTGAGAGGACTTATTCAAGTCCTTTCCTCAAACAGTACGGAGATGGCCCAAGTTATGGCTTCGTGCGAAAGCCCAAAGAAGAACTGTCCAGTTCTTATTTCCCTGGTGCAAGCAAAATAGGGAAGTTGAAGGGAAACGAGTTCCCTGATAAGGACAGATCATATTTGATCGTCCTAATGGCCGAGTATCGGCTCCAAAGGATGGAGACCACTCTCTAATCAGATCGGAAAGTTCCTTACCAGCGACAGGTCGCTCGATGACCGGAGGAGGAACGCCCTCCGCCGCAGAAGTCGCCACTTCTTTTCCCGCTCGTCTCTTGGGCGCCATTGAAGAGTTGCTAGAGTCCTCAAAGATCTCTGAATGAAAAGGAAGAAGGAGAGGAAAAGACAAAAATTTCTCTGAAAAAGGGGGAGACCTTTCCATATTCAGCCCAATCGGGCTTTTATAGGCCAATCAACGCCTGAAACGAGGCCTCGAAAAAAGGGCCCATGCCGCCGTTTCGAATTAATTCGAAACAGCGCCCGAAGCGCCTTCCCGAGAAGCGCCGGTTCAACTCTACTGAGAGTTAACTTCGCACTAGTGCAAAAGTGCGGACTTCGCACAATCCTTCAAGGGCTTCGCTGGAAGGCCTACCTTAGCCCTCTAAAAAGCGTGCTGCTCGCGGTACGCACCAGTCTCGCGAAGATCATTCAAAGGAAAGACTATGTCCTTAGCTCCGCACACAGTTTAGCCCAGCAATGGCCAAACTCTCAGTGAAAGCAAGCAAAAATCAGATGATCAGACGGTGAACTTTCATTGATTCAAAAGCAAGGGTACATTTGATATTACATCAAAGTTGTATTTTATATAGCACACCAAGTTATCTAACAAGGTCATGTGCATACAAGCGGTTTTATCTGCTCCCAGGCCAGACCAACGGGACAGGAAGGGCCTTCCTCCTGCATAAGGCTGTAATCAGTGGTGCCACAAGGACACGGTCATTTTTCTCCACAAAAATGGCAGATCTTGCCAGGCCATTTTGTTGAAGCCTGGCAATAAAGCTTATCGCCGCCAACACGTCAGATCACCTATAATGGGAACTGGTTTTGATGCCACGGATCTGACGGGAGTGAGGCCCACTCCCCTGAAGTGGATCGTCCCCGACGAAGGCCACCAAAGTTGAAAGTCGGCAACGATGTCAGTGATCTCACTGATCACCTCCGACGAAGCGGCGGCCAGCCTCACCTCAGAACGAATCATCTCGGGTAAGAGGCTGCCAACAGCCCTGGGACGCGCATTCGCTGCCCCGAATTGTTCCTCCTGCTTAAAAGTAAAGCTTCAACTGGGGAAGCATAAGGCGATTTCATGGTTTCTTCCATCAAGTTACCAGACTGGCAAGCATAGCTCACTGCAAGGCAAATTGGAGCAGGTTAGCAGTCAAGCACAAAAAGAGCTGCAAAAATACTAAGTCAGATTCTTCGGCGGCAAAGTAATCTGACTTCAGTCAAAGCAGAGGATAAGCCTCGCCTGCACGGCAACCATGGGCTGGTTCAGCAAACGCCAAGTCCTAGCCTCGCCTATACGGCAAAGTCAGACAGATCTTGTGAAGAACAGTCTCAACCTCACCAATATGGCAAGACTGGCTCAACTATTGAAGAAGCTAAGTCCCAAGTCCTGCCTGCGCAGCGGACTTAACAAGCAACGATCTTTCACTGATCAAGCAAAGATGATAGCTTCACAGAAAGCTATGATGAGATCCTTCTCTGCAGCAGCCAATTGCAAGATGAAGAATAAGGGAAGCTAATCCCTGAAGCGAGCTGCCAAAGCTAATCAAGGGAGATGAGTTCCCTAAAAGCAGTGAAGTCTTTGAATGATCAAGACTTACTGGTCCTTGGCCGGTTAGACAACCAGAGTGGGTTTTCCACTAATTCAGAGATCTGAGTATCTCTCTCAACCAAGAGAAGATAAGAAGAAAGGCAAAACATTTCTCTTCAGAGGACCTCAAGTGTCCTATTTATAGGCCCCATGGCCTGAGTGCGATCACCCCAAGCGTGGAAGCACGAGCGCATTCAAGGCATTTATTGCGCCTTGATGGAAGAGACGGTTTCCCCTTGGAACCGTGCAAAGGGAGAAAACGTCTCCCTCATAAAAGGCACTTATGGCGCCTTGAATAAAGGGAATATCCTCCCTTGGAAACGTGCAAATCGGAGAACATCTCTCTCGATTGGTGCGAAAGAAGGAATGATCCTCCTCGTAACCGCCCCACGGCAGTTGACTTTGAAAAGGCAACAGGAGTTCCAAAGCGAACTTATTTCTTGGAAGCCCAGATACGGAGCCACCCCGACGCGAAGCTACTCGCGAACCAGTGCAATTCTTCGGCAAATTCATCCCAAAGCAGGATTGAAGGCGAAGCTGAACTCAACCATCATGGCGACGTTCATACTCCACACCACCATCACAGCAGTTCAAAGTATTTCGGAGTCTGAGCTATTGCAGACTCTCGAAAACTTTGAAGGGGGTCTTGTTGACACTTAAAAAAGACAAGATTCTCATTGGTCCGAACGATGTCTAAACTTGTTGACATTTACAAAAGACAAGGGACAGACGAGCTGAAGACCAGTTTTCGCCCACCTCCAAGGGACAAAGAAGCGGTTTGGACTCCACTGATCCAGCAAGCAGAACAGTGAACCCAGATTGTTTCTAAACAGACCTCAGCAGGTCTAAAATGCTAGCATTTAGCATTACATTAGCCCAAGGGGATAGCCTCGTTTGAGAGGCTAGCATCATCCAGAGCATCGCCAGGAAGCTGACTGATAGCTTCGCCGAAAAGCCTCTTTTCGGACTTCGCTAGGAATTGCCTCTAGCTCCGCTATGAGCTTCAAAGCGGGCAGCTCCGCTATCAGCCTGCTATGGTCAACCTTTGACCAATCAAAATCTCCTGATGAGATCGGATTCAATAATCAAATCCAATCGGGATTCAAATATGGCAGGTGATTGCCGCAATCTCTTGACTCTCTTGAAACGAGTAATAGGATCAAGGAGAATCCCCCAACAATATGGAAAGGATCAAAACAGATCAACCGACTTGCCATTTCTAGCTCCGCAGAAGCTATCCTAGCCTCGCAGTAAGGCTATTTTCCAGATTCAAACAGATTCGGTTCAATCTGTTCCATATCTTCAAAGGGGACGATTATACCCTTGCTTTCCTTATAAATAGCCCGCCAGGGGTACAAGGAGAAAAAGGGAGGAAGGCATAGGGAGATCGATCGATAAAAAAAAGAGAGAAGACTCACAAGCAGAGGCTTTTTCACGACGCACCGCGCGCTCCGAATTCAGAGACCTTTTAGAGAATTGCTTTCTCTAACCAGAGTGTTGATACCCTAACGTCGTCCTTCCTCTCAAGGAATCTCCGGAACCAGGCGAGAAGGAATTCCTTATCGAAGGCGATTTTGAGAAGCAGCAAGAGGGTTCTACCAACCTTCTGTTCTCTGATTCCCCGAACCAGGCGAGAAGGGAATCTCATCGCTCGCATCGTCAAAGGGACAAAGTGGTCGCGCGCTGACCAGACTCCTATCGGCACATTTTCCCAGAATCTCTGAGGAGATCTACTTGTAATCTTTTGAGAATACTTGTAATTTAGCTCCTCAAACTTTTATTTGTAAGTTTCCCCTTTGCAAACATAATGGAAAACATATACCAGTAGGAACCTGGCCATATATTGGTCCTCTCAAAGGAGAATCAAGGTTACACATACGCTAACTAAATGATTCAATATCCTTAACGATTAAGGATAGAAGAAAATGTTGGCCTTTAAGCCCAACATAAGTCTTCGACAACTCATCATGCCGAGGGGAATAGCATGGCTAGCCCAATTCAAACGGTAGTTGGTAAAAGCATATCAAACCTGTTAACAGCTGGGGATTTGCTAAAAATCCTAAGGGACCTGTTCCCATTTGATTCCTTCTCCAAATCACTTACCAATTCTCATCCATAGAATGGTAAGTCCACATATACATTTCACTGTTACGTTAACATTAAACCTATGACAGTGATTCCCTCGTTGTTCCCCGTGAAAACGAGACCTCCAAAATCACTTACCAATTCTCATCCATAGAATGGTAAGTCCACATATACATTTCACTGTTATGTTAACATTAAACCTATGACAGTGATTCCCTCGTTGTTCCCCATGAAAACGAGACCTCCAAAATTACTTACCAATTCTCATCCATAGAATGGTAAGACCACATATACATTTCGCTGTTACGTTAACATTAAACCTATGACAGTGATTCTCTCGTTTCTACCAGTAAAAACGAGACCCTTTCCCAAATTCCATTACAACCTTGAGCTTGGTGGCGTCTCAATCGGTCATGTCATTGCGACCTCTGAACCAGCAGACACCCAAATCTCAATTCCGAGCCCTGTTGACATTTACAAAAGACAGGTCTCGATACTTATTGACATTTACAAAAGATAAGTATCACCAACCTTGAGCTTGGAGGCGTCTCATTCGGTTATGTCATTGCGACCTCTGAACGGCAGATAGCCAAGTCTCAATTCCGAGCCCTGTTGACATTTACAAAAGACAGGTCTCGATACTTATTGACATTTACAAAAGATAAGTATCACCAACTTGAGCTTGATGGCGTCTCATTCGGTTATGTCATTGCGACCTCTGAACCAGCAGACAGCCAAGTCTCAATTTCGAGCCCTATTGACATTTACAAAAGACAGGTCTCGATACTTATTGACATTTACAAAAGATAAGTATCACCAACCTTGAGCTTGGTGGCGTCTCATTCGGTTATATCATTGCGACCTCTGAACAGCAGACAGCCAAGTCTCAATTTCGACCCTGTTGACATTTACAAAAGACAGGTCTCGATACTTATTAACATTTACAAAGATAAGTATCACCACCTTGAGCTTGGTGGCGTCTCATTCGGTTATGTCATTGCGAACTCTGAAACCAGCAGACAAACCAAGTCTCAATTCCGAGCCCTGTTGACATTTACAAAAGACAGGTCTCGATACTTATTGACATTTACAAAAGATAAGTATCACAAACCTTGAGCTTGGTGGCGTCTCATTCGGTTATGTCATTGCGACCTCTGAACCAGCAGACAGCCAAGTCTCAATTTCGAGCTTGTTGACATTTACAAAAGACAAGTCTCAATTCCGAGCCCTGTTGACATTTACAAAAGACAGGTCTCGATACTTATTGACATTTACAAAAGATAAGTATCACCAACTTGAGCTTGGTGGCGTCTCATTCGGTTATGTCATTGCGACCTCTGAACCAACAGATAGCCAAGTCTCAATTTTGAGCTTGTTGACATTTACAAAAGACAAGTCTCAATTCCGAGCCCTGTTGACATTTACAAAAGATAGGTCTCGATACTTATTGACATTTACAAAAGATAAGTATCACCAACCTTGAGCTGGTGGCGTCTCATTCGGTTATGCCATTGCGACCTCTGAACCAGCAGACAGCCAAGTTTCAATTTCGAGCTTGTTGACATTTACAAAAGACAAGTCTCAACCCTGAGCCTTTTGACATTTACAAAAGACAGGTCTCACCCGTACTTGTTGACATCTACAAAAGACAAGTATTACCCTTTTAGCCCCATAAAGGCTAAATTTGAGCTTGGTGGCTTCTCAATCGGTTTATGTCATCGCGACCTCAGAACTGGCAGATAGCCAAGTCTCATCCTTCAGTCCGGCAAAGACTATTTCTTTGTCATCATATGACAAAATTTTGAGCTTGGTGGCTTCTTAATTGGTTACGTCATAGCGACCTCTGAACCGGCAGATAGCCAAGTCTCATCTTTTACTCCAGTAAGGACTATGTTCTCAAGTGATTGCAATACAACTTGGAAACGACAACTCAGCAGATAGGCAAGTTGGAGGTTCGACAAGGGAGTCAAACAAAATTATTTTATTGAGTTCAAGAAGAAGGGATATATGAAGGCACATATATTACAAGCTATAAGCGTACATCATAAGATCTGATCTGTTCTTCAAGGAAGGCCAGCCTTACCTCCCTATCATCGGCAGCCCTTACAAGCGCCTGCGACCTTAGTTCAGCCTCATTAAAACTCGCCGTCTGGGCCAAGCGAGATTCAACTTCAGCAAGGTTGCCCTTTGAGCTAGCTCTTCCCGCGAAAGCTCGTCACTCTGAGCCTTGAGTTGCTCAAGCCGCGCAATCTCTTCAAGACGTACAGGTTCAGCCTTGGATAAGAGAAGATTTGCCTTCCTGATCATCTCCTTGGCCTTTTCGATTTTATCTTCAGCGTCAAGAAGAGCACTGCTAGAAGCATCGATAGCGTCCCAAGCCCTATCCTCCTTATCTCCAAGGATTTCAAGTCTGAAGAAATAGCCTTAGCGGCTTTCTGAGCAGCAAGACGGGCTTCATGCATTTGAGCAACAAGATGCGCAAGCTGCTCATTAACCGAAGACTCCACGTCCGAGCGGCTAAGACGACGCCATTCCTCTACGTCCCTTCAAAACTGGTCTACCAGAAGCTCTAATGCAGCGGCCTGGTTATCCCCTCTAAAGTCCCGAATACTTTCAAACTGCGGGAAAGGACCACTTTTAATTTAGAAAATGGCATAGTCGAGCCTTTCAAGACTAGATCGATAGATCATTTCAAGCCTTTATAAAAGTTATCGACTATGTCACCTATAAAATCATTTTCAACCTCGGCCATTTCAGGTAGATGGACAGCCTCAGAAAAATCCACCAGCCTGGTTGACACCACTGTGGAAGGAACGACGGGAACACTGGCTGCAGCAGCATGACAGGTCATCGGTGATCTCGGCGGAGTCTTCATTGAAACCAGTACACTAGCCACCGCTGAGGTAGGACTAGTGACTATCTCCTGAACAGCAGGCTCAACCACCAGGGTTGGGGAAGTAGGGCTTGTGATCACTCTCAGCTCCGTACCTGGCAAAATGATGGCACCTCACTCATTGATATAGTTGGGAGTGAGGACACTTCCGGGACTACCGCCCCTTCAACCTCTGTTCCTTCGGCTAGCTCAGGCCGATATGGGGGCAGGTCACCATACAGCGCGTCCAACACAGCAGCATCCGCCGCGGTCGAAGTGCTCATGTCACCCCTTGACCCCTCGGAAGATCGTCTGGTTCCCTTGAAGTTGACGCACCCCGAGGCGGAACATCTGCAATAAAATTGTGTTTAGACAAGACACAATAAATAGTAAAAGCCAAAAAGGTCGGAACAATACCAAAGGATGATGTCGCCAAAACATCTTGGCAGCCGCATCAGTTTCTACGGGCTCCATTGGAAAGTCCTTTGCGGAGTCAACACGAATGGCCGGCCGCTTTCACTTGCGGAATCTTCCGTGGACCACCCAAAAGAGCTTGACGCTACAGGACTTCCCTTGAAAGTCCCAGCGCCCGAAGGACCAACGTCAGCTGCGTCACCTCCGGATTCCTCCAGGACAGCAAAATAGCGGGCCTCATCACCCTCGTTGTAAGCGGACAGAGGATCATAATGTTCCCCTTGTTCTCCGACCGCCTCAGCTCTCGGGCTCGTCACCGCCTCAGCTCCTACATCACAAAGCAAATAATGAGCTGCCCGGAACACATAAAAGTATATTATAAAGACGAAGCTGATCTTACCTAAGTCCGGAGCAACTTCACCAGTAGTCGGTCTAGCAACCGACGGTTCAACTACTAATGGGACAAGAGGAGGAACCGCCACAGATGGTTCGTCCCCTAGAACAATCGTAGGAGCTGGTGACGAGGCTTCTTCACCAACTGCTTCCTCGAGACCCACTGTCCGTTTGCGCTTGAGAGAGGCATCAGAACCTTCCTCCTTTACTTCTTCTACATGTCTTGGGGGAGCTGTCCCCATCACGTCAGAACCGGCTGCAAGAGTCTCGGCACCTGCCTCCACTTCAAAGAGAGGACTTTCCGCATCCGAGGCTTCGCTGTCATCCACGGCAACGAATTCTTCTATGCCTGGGACGCGAACCTCTTACCTTCCCTTCTCTCAGAGACCTTCCGCTTTAGCCGCTGAGAAAATTAACTTCACACCAGAGCTGTTAGCCTTGAATCCAAGGGGTGTGGAGTTGGAAGTTGCATACCACTGGCAGAAGCACAGGGTTATTAGAAGATTAGGAGTCCTCAACGGCATACGCAGCCGCGCCTCGGTACAGCCCGCAATGAAAAAAATCGCCAAGCACGGGCTCCATCAATGGGACTCCCATGAAAGCCAGATGGAGATTTGGGTTGCCCACATACAGTTGGTCATATCCAAACTGCCGAGCAAACTGACTTGGAACATAAGGCTCCAAGTAGCAGGTATCCCCACTTCTATATAATAAATGTGAGGGCCGAATGCTGACCAGCCACTCAAAAATTCCCCGGCTCAGGGATGACTGCCCTTCCCCCGCATCTTTAAACTCCTCGTCATAGCCTGCATCCCGAATACGGGAAAAACAGCAGAAGAGACTATAGACGTCATAGCGACGCACTAATTTATGGGCCTCAGCCACGTAAGTCTTCTTGCATGAGCATCCTTCGAATGGCAGAGGAGCGCCATTCGAACACCTTCGGGGGGTCCTCTCCAGCTTCAATCAAAGAGGGACAGTGCAGGGCGAACCATGCCATTAAATAAGTGTATGGCAGACCTATCCTGGGATTAGGACCGTCGCGAGGCGAAGTGGCCCCCCTTCCATGCTTCGTTGCTGGTGGCCTGCAAAAAGCCTCCGTTAATACACGAAGGCCTCTCTGGATGCAGCACACCATGGCCGGAAGAAGACCCAGAGGACGACCATGAACCAAACGAACAACGGGCAGCAAAACATTCGGATGAACGACGTCATCCGAAGAAGACGGCACCACGCACCTCTTTAGCCAGACTGTTAAGAAACCAGCCAATAGTGCCTTCCGGGACATCGGCCGGCGAGCCTGATGATGGAAACTCCGAGGACATCACCCTTCTCATAAGGACCATCGTCTTCCTTCACAACTAGATCTCCTTGGAAGTGCTTTTGCATCCGGTTAAAGATGTCTTTATCTGCAACTCCACAGTGAGCCGCTTCAGGAGTGTTCTCCATATCTGGGAACAAAATAATCTCCCCAGCTCTTCAAGCTACAGGAGGTTCCCTTGCTGCCCCCATGCATACTGGAGCAAATGTACAAGTGGCACATTAACTCCCTGTAGGTCTCAAATAAAGTGGGCTCCTGCTTCTCCAGAAGTGCCAATTCTGCCTCGCACGGGAAGTATTCTTCATATGGAAGAGATCCAAAAGGCAGAGCAGAGACTTCCCACATCTCATGCAAGGCCATACCCAATTCGCCAACAGGGGTGAAGAAAGTCCCTGAAGCTGGGCAATACAATTCAAAGATGGCGTAGAAGCACGCCACGTTGATCTCAATACCGTGACAGGTCGCCCGGACGACCTCATGGAGGTTCAGCCTCTCCAAATCCTCCTCGAAATGAGCGAGGATATATGTAGTTAAATCCCTCCACCATGCCTTCAGAGGGTGAATCCAGCCTGGAGTCCTGAAGTCAGTGGCTGGGTTTTCCCATTGACCTTGCAGAATTGGTTTCCAAAGGTCAGCGCCACTGCAGGATTTTCTCCCACTGGAATCTCTCGCGACACATTCCCAGGATGTAGACCCATTATGCAACGAGGAGGCCCCGCTCTTGCATAACCAGGAGACTGAAGCACCAATTTCCCTATGTGGATAGAGTCAGTACTCCGGCTCACTTCCCACGACATCTTCCGAGCCTGCGTCGCGCACTGGAAGGAAGACAAAGAAAAATGACGCTTGTTGGACGGAAGGTAGAACTTCTCACCATCCAACTGGAAAAATCCACTGCCCTTCCCCTGCCAGTAGTTGGTGATCAGGATCTGGTGCGGCATCCCCGAACATGAAGTCGGGCTTCCTATAAGTTCGACGGTCAATATCTTCAGGGGAGCCGTAGTCAAAATACTCCTCGTGGTGTATTGATCACCACCATAAATAAGCGTATCTCGAACGAGAGAGCTCCGCTCACTAAACAGAGAAGCCTGCCCTTGGAATTGCAGGCTGATATTCCGTCTAATCCCCTGATCATCCCAAATAGATTGTTCGAAGGACCAGGAGTGTAGTGCACTGCAGGAACAAAGAGAAGCTATGATTAGTTCATCAGCAAGCAGAGGCCAAAACAAGAAAACAAATTTGACAAGGCATAGCCTTGCTCTCTGAGCGAAGCTGGCCTAACGATAGCTTCGCCCGAAGCTTAGCTTCGCAGCTGCAGTATAACTCCGCATCCCACACGAAGGCAGGATACAGGAAAATATCCAAGTTTAGCTTCGCTCTGGAAGCTTAGCTTCAAACAACAAGAATGCGACAAAGCCCCAAGGGCTAACTTCGTCAGAAGGGTATTACGGTCCTTTTCTGTCAAATTTCGAAGGACAGCTTCGCATCCTGTCATTCAACAGGATGTGAACCTCTAGCTTCGCCTGGAAGCTTGAAGAAGAACTCTTCAGTTCTTGGATTCCCATTCAAGAAAGCAAGCAAGGAAAATTCAGGGAACTGAATTCCCTAAGAAAACAGATCATAATTGACCATTTTTTGGGTTCATCCAAAGGACAGCCAGACATCGGCTTAAAAGAGAGACGGCAGTCTCTCTAATCGAAAGGGAAAGTTCCCTACCGCGATTGGTCGTTGATGACCGGAGGAGGAGAAGGACCCTCCGCTGCAGAAGTTGCCACTTCTTTTCCGCTCGTCTGTTGGGCGCCATTGAAGAACTACGAAAGTTCTTGAACTCTTGAATAGGAGGAAAGAAAGAAGAAGAAGAGTCAAAGTACTTGTTGACACTTAAAAAAGACAAGATTCTCATTGGTCCGAACGATGTCTAAACTTGTTGACATTTACAAAAGACAAGGGATAGACGAGCTGAAGACCAGTTTTCGCCCACCTCCAAGGGACAAAGAAGCGGTTTGGACTCCACTGATCCAGCAAGCAGAACAGTGAACCCGGATTGTTTCTAAACAGACTCAGCAGGTCTAAAATGCTAGCATTTAGCATTACATTAGCCCAAGGGGATAGCCTTGTTTGAGAGGCTAGCATCATCCAGAGCATCGCCAGGAAGCTGACTGATAGCTTCGCCAAAAAGCCTCTTTTCGGACTTCGCTAGGAATTGCCTCTAGCTCCGCTATGAGCTTCAAAGCGGCAGCTCCGCTATCAGCCTGCTATGGTCAACCTTTGACCAATCAAAATCTCCTGATGAGATCGGATTCAATCTAATCAAATCCAATCGGGATTTCAAATATGGCAGGTGATCGCCGCAATCTCTTGACTCTCTTGAAACGAGTAAGAGGATCAAGGAGAATCCCCCAACAAAATGGAAAGGATCAAAAAGATCAACCGACTTGCCATTTTCTAGCTCCGCAGAAGCTATCCTAGCCTCGCAGTAAGGCTACTTTCCAGATCAAACAGATTCGGTTCAATCTGTTTCCATATCTTCAAAGGGGACGATTATACCTTGCTTTCCTTATAAATAGCCCGCCAGGGGTACAAGGAGAGAGAGGGAGGAAGGCATAGGGAGATCGACGATCAAAAAAAAAAAGAAGAGAGAAGACTCCACAAGCAGAGGCTTTTTCACGACGCACCGCGCGCTCCCGAATTCAGAGACCTTTTAGAGAATTGCTTTCTCTAAAACCAGGGTGTTGATACCCTAACGTCGTCCTTCCTCTCAAGGAATCTCCGGAACCAGGCGAGAAGGAATTCCTTATCGAAGGCGATTTTGAGAAGCAGCAAGAGGGTTCTACCAACCTTCTGTTCTCTGATCCCCGAACCAGGCGAGAAGGGAATCTCATCGCTAGCATCGTCAAAGGGACAAAGTGGTCGCGCGCTGACCAGACTCCTATCGGCACATTTTTCCAGAATCTCTGAGGAGATCTACTTGTAA
>JAVJIF010028985.1:0-10000 GCA_038442645.1 Agave tequilana
GATAATCCTAAAAACTTATAGATTACTTAGTTTCTTCAAACATATTTCAAATATTTTCCTTTTTATGAATTTTGTGGGTGTAATCCGCTGAAAACCCTCACGAGACAACACTCGTCCTCTAGGGTAACCTAGAGGTTTAACGGCTTGTTGTACATGCTAAGTGCAACCGTGATTCCTACGAAAGTGAGTTAGCTAGTTTAGTTTTTCTTTTTTTTTTGATTTTTACTCGAGGACGAGTAAAAAGATAAGTGTGGGGGTGTGATAGGTAGTAAAAAATGCATATTTGTCATCACATTTACTATCACATTTTCATATTTATTTATACAATCATGCACTATTACTAATGTTTTGTTATTTAATGTGTGCAGGCCTTGAGTATTTATTACATAAAGAATAAAAGCCTAAATGAAGCCCAAAAGCCTATGTCCAAGCCCAAGTGCAAAAGTGCAATTATCAAATGTCAAAGTTGCAATTACAAAGTGCAAAAATTGCAAATACTAAAAAAAGGGAAAGGATAGAATTCTATTCAACCCTAAATGCTTGGTGGATGAGGATAAATAGAGTGCAATGATGAAATTCGTTTTGGAAGAGATTTGGATTTAGGGTAACTTGATTTTCAAGTTATCCCGAAATCTCAAATTAAAGAGTCGAGATGCCAGATATAGATAGATACGCCCAGATGGACGGATAAGAGGAGGCCACGCGCAAAAGCGCGCGGCCAGGGATATGAATTTGGCCGCGAAAACGCGGCCAAAGCCGCATTTCCGCGACAATGTGGATAAGGCTGCGTACCAGATTTCTTGGCTGAGTTTTATCGGGACTCTACTTCCTCCAGCGCCTATAAATACCCTGCAGACGCAACAGAGAGGGCCATCTAGAGACGGAGATTAGGGTTTCTTTAGCTTTCTCTTTAAATTTCTGCAAATTGTAATTTTGTTTTAAGCACATTGTGGAGAAGAAGGAGCTTTGTATTTGGAGGATATTTTCGAATAAAGGTTACCTCTTTGCCATTTCAATTACTGTCTTTTAATTTGGTTTTTCTCTGTGATCTGTCTCTTGTTTTGTTTTTCTTTCTTTTTGCAATCGTTCTTATTAAACAACATTAAAAAAAAATTGAAAAGATAAAAAAAAATGATGAACTAATTCCTTATTGTGGTTTGCTGAATTCTTAAACAACCCTAGAATAGTTAAGAATTGATCGATTGATAACACTTTTTAGAAACCCTAGGTTTAAGGTAAATTGCTTGAAGATTAAATTGATGACTACCTATCTAATCTAGGTTACACCTTTAAATAATTCTTCACACTTCATGCGTAAGAACTTTAACAGCGTAACTTCAAGGTAAAACTTCTCTTACGCCGTACTTAGATGTTAGGATGAAAACGTGTTGGATTTTTAGGAGTGCAAACTATAAGATTCTAAAATCTTTTTCTCTTGCTTGCATCTTCTCTAATAAACCTAGGATCGATTTCATGTATTTCAAGATGATGTTTAATATCCTTAACTTGCACTATGGGTTGTGGTAGAAGATCAGTAAAACCGCATCTCTCCAATCATATATATTTCAAATCTAATCTCTTTTGTCTTATTTTGAAGATACTGAGGAATCGACGAAAAGGTTGCATCGCATCCTTCCCTGTGGATCGACCCGCTTTGGCCCTAGCTGCAGCGGATAGCATTGAGACTGAGAATTCTACAACTCAATCTTTTTCTTTACAAATTCTCAATTTCAATCAGCAAGATGCCCTGACGGCCTCATGAAGGTTCAGCCTCTCCAGATCCTCCTCGAAATGAGCGAGGATGTATACAGTTAAATCCCTCCCCATGCCTTCGGAGGGTGAATCCAGCCGGGAGTTCTGATGTCAGTGGCTGGGTAGTTCCCATTAACTTGAAGAATTGGTTGCCAAAGGTCAGCGCCACTGCAGGATTTTCTCCCACTGGGATCTCTCGCGATACATTCCCAAGATTTAGACCCATTATGCAACGAGGAGGCCCCGCTCTTGCATAACCAGGAGACTGAAGCATCATTTCCCTACATGGACGGAGTCGGTACTTCGGCTCACTTCCCACGACATCTTCCGAGCCTGCGTCACGCATTGGAAGGAAGACAAAGAAAAATGCCGCTTGTTAGACGGAAGATAGAACTTCTCGCCATCCAACTAGAAAATCCATTGCCCTTCCCGGCCAGCAACTGGCGATCAGGATCTGGCGCGGCATCCCCAAACATGAAGTCGGGCTTCCTATAGGTTCGACGGTCAAAATCTTCAAGGGGAGCCGTAGTCAGAATGCTCCTCGTGGTGCGTTGCTCCCCACCATAAATAAGCGTGTCTCAAACGAGAGAGCTCCGCTCACTAAACAGAGAAGCCTGCCATTGGAATTACAAGCTGACATTGCCGTCCAATCCTCTGGTCATCCCAAATATATTGTTCGAAGGACCAGGAGTGTAGTGCACTGCAGGAACAAAGAGAAACTATGATCAGTTCATCAGCTAAGCGAAGGCCTAAATAAAAACACAATCTCCGCTAAGGCATAGCTTCGCTCTCCGAGCGAAGCTAGCATGACGATAGCTTCACCCCGAAGCTTAGTCTCGCAGTTGCAGTCAATTCCGTACTTCACAGCAAAAGCCAGATACAAGAAAATATCCAAGTGTTAGCTTAGAAGCTTAAATAGAATGCGATACAGCCCTGAGGATTAACTTCGTCAGAAGGATATTACGGTCCTTTTCTGTCAAATTTCAAAGGATAGCTTCACATCCTGTCATTCAAGAGGATATGAATAGCCTAAGGGATAACTTCGCCTGGAAGCCCAAAGAAGAACTCTTCAGTTCTTGGATTCCCAATCAAGAAATCAAATAGGAAATTCAGGGAACCAAATTCCCTAAGAGCATCAGATCATAATTGATCATTTTGGGTTCATCCAAAGACAGCCAGACATCGGCTTTAAAAGAGAGACGGCAGTCTCTAATCGAAAGGGAAAGTTCCCTACCGGTGATTGGTCGTTCGATGACCGGAGGAGGAGAAGGACCCTCCGCTGCAGAAGTGGCCACTTCTTTTCCCGCTCGTCTCTTGGGTGCCATTGAAGAACTGTGGAAGTTCTAAAACTCTCGAATGAAGAGGAATGAAGAAGAAAGAAGAAGAAGAGTCAAGTGCTCTGGAAAATTCAAAGAGAAATGATGACTTTCTCTCTCAGCCCGACCGGGCTTTTATAGGCCGATGATCGCCTGAAATGACGCCTCGAAAAAGAGTACAGGTTGTCGTTTCAAATTAATTTGAAACGGCGCCTAAAGCGCCTTCCCGAGAAGCGCTGATTCACCCCATTAAGGGCTAACTTCGCCACGAGTTAAAATGCGGACTTCGCACAATACATCAATGACTTCGCCAATAGGATTGCCTTAACTCCGCTGAAGGCATAGGCCGAACTTCGCAGATATGCTAGCTTCGCGGAAGCTCATTCCTTTTCAGATGAAATTCTATCTTTAACCCCGCATGGAGTTTAGCTCTGCTGAGCCAAGTTCAGAATGAAGGCAAAGCAAAAATCAAATGAGCAGAAAAATGAACTTCATTGATTTAAAAGGAAAGGTACATTGATACTACATCAAGGTTGTGTTTCATACAACAGAATCATTTGCTCAAGAGGCATACAAGTGGTCCTATCTACTTTCAAGCCAAACCAACTGGACACGAAAGGCCTTCCTCCTGCACAAGGCCATAATCCTTCACATAATGATAGAAGGTGCCACCAGAACAGATTGTGCCACCAGGAAGCCGAACCTTCTCTGATTAAAACTGGCAAAGGACTGATCGCCACCAGCAGGTTGGATCTTCTTTGATGAAAATTGGCAATAGAAAGATCCGCGACCTTACAGGTGACGTCCGCTTTCCGAAGTGGATCATCTCGGATAAGCGACTACCAGCCTCGCCTCGAAGTGGATCATCTCGGATAAGCGACTGCCAACCTCTTCGAGGACACACATCGGCTGCCCCAGTTTGTTCCTCCTACTTAAGGGTAAAGTCTCAACTGGAAAAGCAGAGAAAATTTTCTAGTTTCTTTCATCAAGTCACAAGATTGGCGAACATAGCTCACTGCAATGTAAACCGGAACAAATTAGCAGTTAAACAAAGGAGAAGCTGCAAAAGCACTAAGTCAAATCTTTGAGGCGGAGCAATCTGATTCAGTCAAGTATTGATTTCAGTTAAGCAGAGGATAGCCTCACTTGCACAGTGATGATGGGCTAGCTCAGCAAATGCCAAGTCCTAACCTTGCCTATATGGCTAAGCCAGACTCACCCTGAGGGACGCAGTCTTAGCCCCACCTATATGGCAAAACTGGCTCAACTTTGAAGAGACTAAGTCCCGAGTTTTGCCTGTGTAGCGGACTTAACACGCATGCAGTGATCTTTCTTTGATCAAGTCAAAATGATAGCTTCGCTGGGAAGCTATGCTGAAATCCTTCTCTGCAGATCAGTCAATTGCAAAATGAAGAACAAGGGAAATCGATCCCTGAGGCAGCTGTTAGAGCTAAGTTAAGGGAGATGAACTCCCTAAAAGTTTATTGGTAAAGTCTCTGAATGATCAAGACTTACCGGTCCTTGGCCGGGTAATAACCAGAGTGGGTATCCCCACTAATTCAGAGATCTGAGTATCTCTCTCAACCAAGAGAAGAGAAGAAGAGCAGATCACTTCTCTTCAGAGGACCTCAGGTGTCTATTTATAGGCCTCATGGCCTGAGCACTGCTGCCTCAAGCGTGGAAGCACGAGTGCATTTAAGGCATTTATTGTGCCTTGAGAAAAGGGACGGTTTTCCTTGGAACCGTGCAAAGGGAGAAGCGTCTCCCTCATAAAGGCATTGATGGCGCCTTGAAAAAGGGAATATCCTCCCTCGGAAACGTACAAGGGAAGAATATCCCTCGATCAATGCGAGAGAAGGAGTAATCTTTCTCGTAACCGGCCCACAGCAGTTGGCCTCGGGAAAGCAACAGATGCTCCAGAGCGAACTTATTCCGGGAAGCCCAGACGCGAAGCTACCCAGACGCGAATCTACATGATTCTTCGGCGAACTTATCCAAAGCAGGATAAAAAAATGAAGCTGAACTCAACCACCATAGCGACGTTCGTACTTCACATATCACCGATCAAAGCAGTTCAAAGTATTTCGAAGTCCGATCCATTGCAGACTTTCGAAAACTTTGAAGGGGGTCTTGTTGACACTTAAAAAAGACAAGATTCTTACTGGCCCGAACAATGTCTAAACTTGTTGATTTACAAAAGACGAGTGACAGACAAGCTGACGACCAGTTTTCACCCATCTCCGAGGGACAAGAAAGCAACTTGGACTCCACTGATCCACCAAACAGACAGTAAGCCCGGATTGCCTCTAAATAGACCTCAGCAGGTCTAAAGATGCTAGCACTTAGCATCACATGAGCCCAAAGGGATAGCCTCACCTGAGAGGCTAAGATCATCAACTTCGCTTTAAAGCCATTCAAAGCTCCGTCAAGAAGTAACTCATAGCTTCGCCTGAACTGCTAAAGCGTAACTCCGCAGAGAGAGTCAGCTCCGCCTGAAGCCATACGCAACTGCGCAGAAGGATATGTGGTAGCGAAGCCTTCCTCTGACTTCGCCAGATACTGCCTCCAGCTCCGCTGTAAGTTCGAAGCGGGCAGCGCCGCTGCTGGTCTGCTATGGTCAACCTTTGACTAATCAAATCTCCGATCAAGATCAAGTCCAATCAAGATCAAATCTGAGATCAAATTGGCAGTTGATTGCCACAATCTCTTGACTCTTCTAAAACGAGTAAGAGGATCAGGGAAAATCTTCCAATTATATGAAAAGGATCAAAACAGATCAAGAGGATCAACCGACCTGCTACTTCTAGCTTCGCAGAAGCTGATCCTAGCCTCGCAGTAAGGCTACTTTCCAGATTTAAACAGATTTGATTCAATCTGTTTCCATATTTTCAAGGGACAATTATACCCATGCTCTCCCTATAAATAGAGGACCACCTCCAGAAGAAGAGAGAGGCGTGATACGCTCGAGAGGGGACTCCACAAGCAGAGACTTCTTCACAAAGCACCGTGCGCACAAGAATTCAGAGACTTTTCGAGAATTACTTCTCTAATTAGGGTGCTGATACCCTAATACCTTCTTCTCAAGGAATCTCCGGAACCAGGCGAGAAGGAATTCCTAATTGAAGGTGATTTTGAGAAGTAGCAAGAGGGTTCTACCAACCTTCTGTTCTCTGATTTCCCGAACCAGGCGAGAAGGAATCTCATCGCTCGCATCGTCAAAGGGACAAAGTGGTCGCGCGCTGACCAGACTCCTATCGGCACACTTCTCCAGAATCTCTGAGGAGATCTACTTGTAATCTTTTTAAGATACTTGTAATTTAGCTCCTCAACTCTTTTATTGTAAGTTTTTCCCTTTGCAAATCAATGGAAAACAATCGAGCCTGCAGTCGGTCGACCGGGCGGTGTCGCGGAGGACGATGTGCACAGCCAGGGCCAGTTTTGCTCTCTAAATCTGGCCCCGGTCGACCAGATGGTCGACCGGCAGATCAAGCCAAGCGAATGGTCGATCGGGCGGTCGACCAACAGGCTGCAACAGTAAGAAATTTGACCGTTGGCTGCTTGAACGGCCGGTCAACCGACAGCAGAATTCCTGCTGAGTTGGCCTGCAACGGCTAGATTTTGGAGGCCTATAAATTAGGGGGTTTGAGCTATTTTGTAGAAGATTTTTGGAGAGTTTTCAAGCTAGTTTTCCCATCTCTTGTAAAGATTTTCTCCACTTATTTTAGAGCAAATACTTTCATATTAAAAGGAGAGTTTATCAAGAGTGTTTTGCAAAAAAGATTTCTTAAGTTTTTCCTCCACTACTCTATCTTATTTTCTCACACATACTTGAGCTATCCATTGCTATATCAATCCTCTAGGGATCTTTGTTGTGAAAGTGTTTTTAGATGATCAAAGTGTTAAGATCATCAAAGTGTTCTACCTTATATTTAAGGAGGCGAACTCGCGGGTTCGTGTTGTTTCGAGTTCTTGTGGGAGCTCAGTGTAGAGGTGCGGCCTCGGCAAGCTAGTGTGCTTGCGTGTGTTGTTCTTGCAGGAACAAGAGAGGGACTAGTGAGTCCAAGGAGTTCTAGTGTGAACTCATTGTAGGTGTTGCAGCACCGAGTGATCCGATGGGATCAGTTTTTAATGAAAATCCTTCATAGTGTTGAAGGCGGGGATGTAGAGTAAGGTTGCTAGAACCTCAAAACAAATCTCCCGTGTTTGCGATTACTCTCTCTATCTCTCACTTGTGTCTATATCTTGCATGCTTACCTTACTTATGTCTTTATATGCTTGATATATCTTGTGCTCTAACTGTTATATGCTTGGGATTGTTTGCTCACATTTGTATCCAACCAAGAGAGTCATAGTGGCACCTCAACTCTTAATCAGAGGAATCTTGAGGAGATAGTCTAAAGCCCTTCACCGGAATTCGACTACATTTGTATTATACTTGGTGTGTTTAGCTTAAATAGTTTTAGTTTACTTAAATAGTTTTTAATTCCGCATTATTCATCATTAGATTAGCTAGTCACCCATTCATCCCCCCTCTAAGTGACCTACAAGCGGTATCAGAGCTTGGTGCTCTTGATTTGGGTCTAACAACCTTGAGTTAAAGATCCTCATTTTAGCTAATCACAATATTTTATTACACACATATATGGATTTCAGGACACCTCTCATGTTTGACATTCTTAACATCCAAACTTGGAAAGTTAAGATGTCCATGTACCTCAAAGCCCTAGGGATTCATGTTTATCTTGCCACCATTGAAGATTCATATTATTTAAATAGAAAACATCTAGAGGCTAATGCAAAAGTCATCCATGCTTTAAAGAGTACCCTAAATAATGATTATTATGTAGGGTTTCTAACTTTAATTCAGCTTATGTAGTATGAAACACTCTAGTCTCCCTTGGTGAACAAAAGCAGTACTATGCGGGGTGCGACTCGGATGATAGAAGTGATGATTTCAACATATGCTACATGGTCCAAGGGGATAACCCTTGAGGTAAATTCTGAATCAGAGCTTGAAGAAGATGTTGACATGTCATAAGGTGAGCTTACTTTATTTTGTCAACAAATTCTTGAAAAATATGATGTGCTTAAAAAGGATAATAAAAGATTGAAAAATAAATTTGAATGCATTTCAAAAGACAATAAAATTTTGAAAAAGGAGAATATTTCCTTGTCTTCTAAATTAAATGATATTTGTGAAGGAATTAATTCTTTGAAAAATAAAATTATTTTGGTGGAAAAAGAAAAAGAAATTATTTTGAAAGAAAATAACTCTTTGAAAAGAAAAATTATTTCAAAAGAAAAAGAAAACATTTCTAAAAAGAAAAAACTGTTTATTTTCATAATGATCCTTGCCATACTCTTCATGCTACTATTGATAAAAATGAGATTCATGTCTTGAAAAATAGAATTGATTGTTTGAGCTCAACTTTGAACAATTGTGCATTAAACCATTCTAGATTGGAAACCTTATTTCAAAAGAAACAAGCTCCACATGCTCATGCACATAACCCATAGCATACATATGCAGACTATGCTCACATTCACACTCATTCTCATATGCATGCTAGAGTGTACAAATATACACATTGTGGCCGCAAAGGCCATCTTGCAAGATTTTGCTTTGATAGATTAAATTCTATAAATTTTGCAAATAATAATGTTTGGGTTCCTTATAATGCTAACCCTCGTGGACCCAAAAGGAAATGGGTACAAAATCCTCACCTCTTGTGTTTGATGTAGGTGTGGGCTCTCACATGATGTGAGAGGTATGGTGCCTTGGTGGTGGATGCATATAGAGGTAGATGGACATACCCTATTAATGCATCGCTATCAAGGAAGTTTGGTGGAAGGACCACCATGGTAAGATATTTACAGATGAGCCGATTGGTTTTGGTACTTATCTCTAACTCCCATTTATTTACATGCTTTAATATAAATATTTTTAGCATGTTTTAATTTCAATGCTCATTATTTAATTAAACACGTTTTTGTGCTTCATGTGGTGATTACTTGTTTAGATGTAGTTTTCATTAAAACTTGTGTATATACTTGTACAAGTAGTGAGTAACACTTGATTTTTATGTGTATACTTCATTGCTCATTTGTACTCATTACATGTACATGTATAACCTAGTTTTGATGATTATTTTATTTACACTTGTTTTCTATTTTTGTACATGTTTGCTTCATGTATATGTTATTTTATCTAAAACTAATAAATATACATGTATGCCTTTGAGTCACTTGCCTTCATGCAAATTCTATTATGGACTCGTTTGTGTTTGGGATATGTATGTATATTTTTAGTTTTGATAAAAAATATATATACCTTGAACTTTGTTAATTTGATGAAAAATAAATTATTATGATTTTCATTTTTGATAAAAGAAATTCATGTTTATTTTGAGCTTTATAGATTATTTTCATGAATATGCTAATCACATGATTCTTGTGCACTCATATTATTTTTTTGTTGTTTACTCATGATATTATTTTCATGAGCTTTATATGAACTTTATCGATCTTGAGTGACAATTTTTTTTTTGTACTTAGCAATGTTTCATGAGATACATACGATTTGTTTTCATATTGAAGGATCTTTAACTAGTTTTTAAAAATCACCTTAACTAGTTATTTATTCTTCATTTGGTAGTATTTTCAATTTACAATTATTTTCAAATCTTATTTTGAAAAACTTTTACCATTCAAGGGCGGTTGAATGAGCGATCATACCTTATATACCCTTAATTGAATATCCTTTAACATGTGCATGAATAGGGTGGTGGTGGTAGGTATGAGTAATACATGTTTTCATGGAATCTTATATTTGTATACTCATATTTGTTTATTATATATGTATGTTTTAAACTTCAATTAGTATCAATTTCTATTGGTATTTTCATTTTCATACATATATATATATATATATA
>JAVJIF010028985.1:12500-54728 GCA_038442645.1 Agave tequilana
TCGACCAACAGCAGAATTTCCTGCTGAGTTGGCCTGCAACGGCTAGATTTTGGAGGCTTATAAATTGGGGCTGGTTTGGGCTGTTTTGTAGAAGATTTTTGGAGAGTTTCAAGCTAGTTTTTCCCATCTCTTGTAGAGATTTTCTCCACTTGTTTAGAGTAAATACTTCATATCAAAAGGAGAGTTTATCAAGAGTGTTTTGAAAAAGAGATTTCTTGAGTTTTTCCTCCACTACTCTATCTTATTTTCTCACACATACTTGAGCTATCCATTACTATATCAATCCTCTAGGGTCTTTATTGTGAGAGTGTTTTTAGGCGATCAAAGTGTTGAGATCATCAAAGTGTTCTACCTTGTATTTGAGGAGGCAAACTCGCGGGTTCGTGTTGTTTTGAGTTCTTGTGGGAGCTCGGTGTAGAGGTGTGGCCTCGGCAAGCTAGTGTGCTTGCGTGTGTTGTTCTTGCGGGAACAAGAGAGAGACTAGTGAGTCCAAGGAGTTATAGTATGAACTCGTTGTAGGTGTTGCGGCACTGAGTGATCCGGTGGAATTAGTTTTAGTGAAAATCCTTCATAATGTTGAAGAAGGGGACGTAGAGCAAGGGTGCTTGAATCTCGAAACAAATCTCTCGTGTTTGCGATTGCTCTCTCTATCTCTCACTTGTGTCTATATCTTGCATGCTTACCTTACTTATATTTTTATATGCTTGATATATCTTGTGCTCTAATTGTTATATACTTGAGATTATTTGCTCACACTTGTATCCAACTAAGAGAGCCATAGAAGGCACCTCAACTCTTAATCTAGAAGAACCTTAAGGAGATAGTCCAGAGCGCTTCACCGGGAATTCGGCTACACTCTTATGTTGTACTTGGTGTGTTTAGCTTAAATAGTTTTACTTTGCTTAAAGAGTTTTTAATTCCGCATTATTCATCATTAGATTAGCTAGTCACCTATTCACCCCCCTCTAGGTGACCTACAGCCTCTAGATGTTTTCCATTTAAACAATATGAATCTTTAATAGTGACAAAATAAACATGAATTCCTAAGACCTTAAGATACATAAACATCTTAACTTTCCAATTTTGAAAGTCAAGAATGTCAGACATGAGAGGTGTCATGAAATCCATGAATAAGTGCACAAATATTGTGTTTAACTAAAAATAAGATCTTTAACTTTTGGTTGTTAGACCCAAATCAAGAACACCAAGCTCTGATACTAATTGTAGGTCACTTAGCGGGGAGTGAATAGGAATCAAATGCAAAACTAATGCGGAATTAAAAAACTATTATGCAACTAAAAATTATTATGCAAACACACTAAGTATAATAAAAGAGTGTAGCCGAATTCCCAGTGAAGGGCTCTGGACTATCTCCTCAAGATTCCTCTAAATTAAGAATTGAGGTGTCACTATCGCTCTCTTGGTTAAATACAAGAGTGAGCAAACAAACAACCCAAGCATATATATTCAATTAAGCACAAGATATATCAAGCATATAACAGATATGAACAATAAGAGCATGCAAGATATAAAACAAAAGTGAGAGAAAGAGAGAGAGATGAGCAATCGCAAACATGAGAGATATGTTTCAAGGTTTGAGCACACTTGCTCTACGTCCTCGCCTTCACCACTATGAAGGATTTCCACTATAACGATCTCTTAAGATCCTCGGTGCCACAACACCTACAATGAGCTCCCTCAAGAACTCTTGAACCCGCAAGTTTCTTACTTGTTCTCGCAAGAACAACACACGCAAGCACACTAACTTGCCGAGGTCGCACCTCTACAATGAGCTCCCTCAAGAACTCTACACAATGTGAACCCACAAGTTCGCCTCCTCAAATACAATGATGAAACCTTGGTGATATCTACATTTTGATCACCAAAAATACTCTCACAACAAAGCTCCTATAGGATAGATATGGTAATGGACAAACTCAAGCTTGTGTGAGAAAATAAGGTAGATAGAGTGGTGGAAAACTCAAGAAATTTCTTTTCAAAGCACTCTTAAAACTCTCCTTTTGATATAAAATTTTTAGCCCAAATACATGTGGAGAAAAACCCTAAGAGAGAAGAAAAAAAACTGGCTTTAAAACTTTTCTAAAATCTTATATAAAACTAGCCAAAACTGCCCCCTTTTATAGAGTTCAGAAATATAGCCGTTGGGGTCAATCCCCAAGCCAGATGACATGTCGGTCGATCGGCCAACGGTCATATTTATGACCGTTGGGGTTGCTGGTTGACCACCCGGTCACCGCGCCCAGGTCTTGACCTGTCGGTCGACCGTCTGGTCGACCGAGGCAAGAACCAGAGAGCAAAGCTCTCCGCCCGGTCGACCGGGGCCAGATCCAGAGAGTGAACTCTCTGGATCGGTCGACTGCCCGGTCAACCGGTCCTCAAGCCAAGGTTGTGTGCACGTTATATGCACATCGGTTGACCGCTCGGTCGACCGACTTCTGGCTCGGTCGACCAGTTGGTCAACCTCCAGAAGGTCAGGTCAGGGATATTAAAGGGATTAAAACTTAGTCTTTTAATATCCATAAAAGCCTATAAAACTTTATAAAACCCACAAAAATAAGTTCATTTAAATACTTTGAAATCCAAATATGCATGATCAAAAATCAATACATATTTCAAACAAGTTGAACTGTTTTTGCAATATAGAAATTTAGCTTTAAACCAAAAACCATACTTTTCAAAATCAATCTTCAATTTGAAAAACGATTTTTTCAAAACTTGTTCAAATACAAAAACAAGATA
This sequence comes from Agave tequilana, assembly GCA_038442645.1. Classification (NCBI taxonomy): domain Eukaryota; kingdom Viridiplantae; phylum Streptophyta; class Magnoliopsida; order Asparagales; family Asparagaceae; genus Agave; species Agave tequilana. Next base: position 15,261 of record JAVJIF010028985.1, read on the forward strand.
TTTTAAACACTTTTGAAGCATAGTGTGTATAGAAATGATCCAATACACATATAAGATGAAATATCTATGTTTTTGACAATAAGCTCTAAAATAAGTTTGATAAATACAAAACTTAAAAATCATGAATTAGAAACATCAAAAAAGTTTTTCTAAACAATTGAACCATCAATGTGTATGGATGAAATCGAAAATACGTATAAACAATATAAACTCATTTTGAGGAACTTTAGTCATGAAATATAAGAATGTATACTTTGAAGCTCAAAATCAAAAAGTATTTTCTAAAATCAAAACTATTTTATGAAAACACATATAAATTTTGTGTGTGTATAAGATTGAGCAATCCACAAACTAATCCATCATTTACATTTTATTTAAAAACATAAAATCTTAACACAAGTCTTGAAAATCTTCTTCTCCTTCTTGACTTGATCTAAACCTTGATCCAAAGAGCTAGAGTCCTTGAGTACTTGATACGATCTTTAAAGCGCGAGCTCTTGAATCAATAAGTGCTAGCTTCAAAACTTGACTTTGAATCTTTTGTTGAAGCTAAACACCAACTAAGATCTTGATCAAATATTTGAAACTTATTAAACACAAGATCATTAGTAATATAGCTACATGAATTAATTATCATCAAAACTAGAGCGATGGGTTTTGGGCCAACAGCATCGATGTGACTCCAGGAGCTGGAAGCTTTGGACGACAAATACCTGCAAGCTCAATAGTAAATCGAGCTTTATCAAGCCCAAATTTTCAGAGCCTTCAACAAGAAAGTCAAGGAGCAGACTTTCAAGGCTGTCAGAGGACCCATGGTGATGACACATAAGACGAAAGAAAATTTTCAACCCAAATGGGAAGGACCATTTGTGGTAAAGTCAGTCTACTCAAATGGAGCATATCGCCTGATAAATTAAGAAGGTGATATACTTATAATGTCGATTAATGGCATATTCTCGAAGAAATACTACCCTTAATCATGTTAACATTAAATCTCTGATCATTGGGTCAAGTATGTATGACGCTTGCATCAAATGCATTCCCGTACGACAGAATTCTCGATTGACGACCATGTTTTGCTCAACAAGAACATTAGAGTCCTCGTTGATCAACAACTATTCGGCGACAGATGGGACCAGCATCGACGACCGAACATTGTTTGGGTTCTAATCGGCACATAAGAAGCTAGTTAACAGGAATGGTCGTGTGAACAGCGTAGGAGAATAAGGTCCAATCCTCGACAGAATTGAGCTAATGAAGGCAAGCTAACTGAGTATTAGTTTTGTCACTCTTCTTTAGAAACTATCAAAATCCAACGCCCTCAACGGCTAAGGATAGAGAAAAACATTGGCATTAAAGTCTAATAGAAATTCTCGATAACTCATCATGCTGAGGGGAATAGCATGGCTAGCCCAACTCAAATGGTAGTTAATAAAGGTATATTAGATCTGTTGATAGCTGAGGGTTTGCTAAAAATTCTGAGGGACTTGGTCCCACCTTCCCCTCCAAAATCTCTTACCAATTCCCTTTCATGGTATGGTAGGATCAAAAAAATAGATGTATCTATTTTTCTGGTAAAATGAGCACAGACTTGTCACGTTAACAGTAAACCTCTGGCAAGTCATTTTCCTCGCTCGCCAGTGAAATCAGTCAAATTAACATTAAACCTCTGATGACAAAATTCACTAAATACCCACTCATAACTTCTCCGCTGTTATGTTAACATTACACCTCTAACAACAAACCTATTAATACCCCTGGAAAATCAATGTTCGTCAAGTTAATATTACACCTCTGATAATTCATTATATTTTCCACCAAAACCCCCTACCAATTCCCTCCCAAGGAGTGATAGGTTCACAAACTCAATCACTGTTATATTAGCATCATACCTCTGACAGTGAAAAGTTTTAATACTCCTAGAGAGTATGAACTTTCACTTGACGTCTCCCTTACATGGAGTCACAAGTCTTCAAGATTGTCAAGTTAACACTACACCTTTGATAATCCAAACTTCACTTGTCAATTCTCCTCAATAGAATGACAAGTTCTCAAAATTGCACATATCACAAACCAACTCTTGTCATGTTAACACTACACTTCTGGCAAATTACTGTTAAGTTTAACATCATACTTCCAACAGTGACCAAGTTGATGTCAAGTTCAACATTAAATCTCTAACAGTCACTTTCCTCAGGCTTCCATATCGAAGCTGAGACGAGCGATGCTAAGTTTAACATCACACCTCTAGCATCCAGTTAATTGTTAAGTTTAACCCTACACCTATGACAATGACTTTCCCTCGAGCTTCTGCATCGAAGTCGAGATGACCAATGCTAGGTGCAAAATTACACCTCTAGCATTACCTTCACTGTTAAGTTCAACGCTACACCTATGACAGTGGTATCTTCAGTTTTTCCAAACGAAACTGAAATTCCTGTGAGGCTAAGTTAATATTACACCTCTAGCTCATATTCTGGTCAAGTCAATATCATACCTCTGATAAGATTCAATCCAATCCGTTAAGTTAATATCACACCTCTGACGGTAAAGAAATACTCAGATCCCCGAATGGTCTAGCTTCACTTGTTATTCTCGTCAATAGAATGGTAGGTCCACTTAAAATCACTGTTAGGTTAATATCACACCTTCAACAGTGTTCTCTATGATCCCCAACCGAGTCTTAATTACGGTAATACTAAACCTCTGATGATAGACTCAATCATGATCCCCTGCGAAGTAAAAACTTCACTTGTTATTCTCTTCTATAGAATGACAAGTCCACCAAACTTGTTCAATTACAAGTCTAGTTCATACCGTCAAGTTAATATTACACCTCTGGCGGTAATCCCTTCAAAATTCTAAATGGATTTGTTCATACTTGTCATTCTCATCCATATAATGACAAGTTCATAAAACCTATTCCACTCCTGTCCAGTTAATACCACACCTTTGACAGTAACCTTTTTAAATTTCTTAAATGAAAATTTTCAAATTTGAGTTGCTAAGTTAAAATATCACACCTCTAGCAAATCAAAGGTAATCACTTTCACTTGTCTGATTTTCAATACAAAAAGAAAGTCAAGACAAATAAGAAGGCAAGAAAATGTCACCTTTATTGATATTTAAAAATGTAAAAGTGATACAAAATGCTCTCGTATCTAATAAGATTGAGTATTACAACAAAAGAGTATAAAGAAGTCTCTCTTACTCAGCGAAAGGTTGCACTCACCCCTTAAAACATTTAAGATACACAAAGTTCGTCTTCTTAACCGTGGCCAGGAACAGCGGATCATCTTCCTCTCCTTTTGAGAACAATAGTGTTTTTCGAGATCGAAATGCAAGTAAGCATTCTGATTCTATCCAACCAACTGGTGTGAAGGTCTTCAAAAGGTTGTAATCCTTCGCTTGGAAAGCCCCACCACCAGAAAGTCATCCAATGAGCATGGGTTTTTTTTTATTGCTGTTACTTCTTTGAACAAGATTGATGAAGGGAGGATCTGATACCTTACTGGTGACACCTCTTTCCCGTGACCTTCAAATGTGCCATGCTTATTGTAATTAGGAAAGTGAAAGCACACCTAGAGGGGGGGTGAATAGGTGATAAGTGCTAATCTAGAAACTAAATGCGCTAAATGCGGAAGCTTAAAATAAATTTTGCAAACACACTTAGTACAATCAACAAGTGTAGCCGAATTCCCCGTGAAGGGCTCTAGACTAACTCCTCTTGATTCCCCTTGAATGGGTTGAGGTGCTATATGAAGCTCTTGTGGTTAAGTACAAGTGAGGCACACACAAACAACCAAGCATATACAAGATATAGCAATATGAAATATGCAAGGTACAATGCAAGCAATGTATGATATGAAATATGCAATGTACAATATGTTTTTTTTAATACAAAGAAACAATCTTCGATAAGGGGTAAAAGCAAAATCAAATCAACAAATTTTTCTCCCCCTTTTTGTTCGAAAACAATGAATCAACAAAAGGTTGAAAACAAGAAAAACAATATTCTATCCCTTTTTGTCCACAACAAAAACAAAGTTAGTAAGGGGTTACATTCAATTAAGATATCAATTAAAAATATGTCAAAGTAGAGTATCTTGATACCAATTGAAAGTAAACAAAAAATATTGATACCAATTTTAAGCAAAACACATGAAAATCTTGATACCAATTGAAATTAATCATAATAAATTTTGAATTGTCTAAACAAAAATTTTGATACCAATTATAAATATTTTTCATTTTGAACATATGATACCAAATTTAAATTTTCAATCATAAAGTATGGGAGAGAAAAAACAAATACTAATTGAAATATGAAAATCGAATTTTCTCCCCCTTTATAAAATACCAACTAAAACAATGCGTAGGCTTGATACCAATTTAAAAGTAATCAATTGAAACAAAATTGAAGCTCAAGCTTAGCATAAACACAAACATATATATGTATGGAAAATAGATACCAATTGAAATTGATATTCTTGGAATTGAAAGCATACATACATACAAACATATATGAGTATACAAGAAAGGTTAAAATTGATACCAATTGAAAGAATTCAATGATACCAATTGAAACAACAATAATATCAAATGTGTATCTCATATTATCTACCACCCAATCATGGTTCAAGTTTTAAATGATTTTCATTTTAAAGCATACATGAACATGATCTCTCATCCAACCTCCCATGAAAGGTAGGGGTTTTCAAAAATAGATTTGAAAATGTAGTATGTTTGAAAATCTCTACCATAGTGAAGAATACGAACTAGTTATAGGAAAAACTTTTAAAACTAGTACGAAATCCTTCAAGCAAGGAATAAAACAAAATTATTTTTCATGAAACACATGTAAATCACAGTCAAAGTCCATAAAGCCCATATCATACTCATGAAAACAAAGTCATGAGAAACCTAATAAAGTGAGTGAGCAAGTGTAATGTGAAACATACAATCATGAAAATATTCAATTTAGCTCATGTGAAATTCCTTAAAAACATAAAAACATGAGAAACTAAATTTTCATTACAAATTGAAATTACCTAAAAACATGAAAATCATCAAAACAATTTAAACTTCAAGGCATATGTATGTCATGTACAAACTAAAGTATACATACATATCCTAAACATAATGAGTCCACAAAAGTATATGCATGAAGGCACGTGGCTCAAAGGATATACATGTATAATCAATAGTTTGGACAAGATAGACATATACATGAAGTTAAAACACATGATCATAAAACATATTCAAGATGAGGAATACAAGTTAAAATGCATGAATCATCAAAACTAGACTATACTAGCACATCTAATGGGTACAAATAGGCATTCAAGCACAAACATAAAAAGAGTTACTTGTGATCCATTCTATATACAAGTATAAATCCTAGTTTTCATGAAAACTAACATCTAAACATATATTCAAATCAAGAAGCATAAAACGACACATAAATCAACATGATAGACATAAAAATGATCATGAAGAAAATCCACATGCTATTAGAATCATGAAATACATTATAGCTAAACAAATGGTGAGAACACAACATATGGGGCCATATAAACATGGGTGATCTCAAAAGCTATACATGTATGTCAAAGGTCTAATAAACATGGCATTCATCATACTAAACAAAACATGATTCAACAAAATAAAAAATCATAAACATCCACATGATCATTATGTATATGCATGTGCATTAGATCTAGGGCATACATATTAGTTTAAATAAGGTGAGAACACTAAATATAGATCCAAATAAAACATGGGTGTCTCAAGTAACTAAACATGTATATCACTAATCTAATCAACATGACATAAGCATAATGAACAATAAAACATGACATGCTATAAATAGATGAACATGAAAAGCATGTGAATATAAACGGGAGTTAGAGATCGATACCAAAACCGATGAGGGCACCTCTCTAGTTCTCCAAACCAATGGTGGTCCTCCTCCACCAAACTTCCCTTGAAAGTAATGCATCCACATTTGTTTTCTTTTAAGCATGGAACGCATCCACTTCAAGACACTGCTACTCTCACGTGATGCGAGAGCCCACACCTACATCAAAAATACGAGGGGTGGTCTTTGGTACCCATATCTTATTGAGTCCATAGGGGTTAGTACCTTCTCTAACCCAAACAAACTTATTTGCTAAATTTACATTATGTAATCTATTAAAGCAAAATTTAGCAAGGTGGCCCATACGTCCACAATGTGTACAAGTGTACACATGAGCATACATGTGATGGGTGTGTCCGTGAGGAGCATGTGTATGCCGTGGAGGATGTGCATGAAAAGATGAAACTTGTTTCTTTCGAAACAAAGTTTCCAAACGTGTATGGCTCTTGGCACAATGGCTCAAAGTGGAGCCCAAACAATCCACTCTCTTCTTCAACAAACAAAAATCATCATTAATCTTAGAAGAAGAGGTGCATGCAATAGGTAGACTAGATGAAGAGGCTACACTAGCATGGCAAACATGTGCATCTAAATCATTTTTCAAAACAATTTTTTCTTTAAACAAGCTTCTAAATCCTTTGAAATAGAATCAATTTTATTTTCAAAGAATTATTTTCTTTTACAACAAATTCAATTTTGAAGTTAAAGACTCATTTTTCTTCAAAACTTCATTACAATCATTTTGAGATTTTAAAATTTATTTTCTTTTAGTGCAAGATCAAGTTGAGATTTTAATGAATCCCTCTCATTAACAATCTCCTCTTTCTCTTGTAAAATAATATCAAGTCTAGCAATCAAATTTTTATTTTCATTATTAATGCCTAGACTTTTCCTTTTCAAAACATTATATTTTTCTATTAACTTTTCACAAACAATTGATAGTTCTTCATTCAAAGCATGGGGATCAACAAATTCATCACATGAAGAACTAGCATCAACACTATCTAGTTGAGATTCTGAATGTACCTCAAGAGAGTCATTCCCTTGGACCATGAAGCATTGTGAGTCAGATTCTCTACTAGATTCCTCCGGTTGGATTTGTACTTGAAGCTCGGAGGTGGTTGTTGTTGTCAACTTGTTCCACACTGCAAAAGCGGAATCAAGGTTAGAAACATGCATAAGATATTCTTTTGAAAGCGTGCTTCTAATGGCCTCTAGGGCTTGTGCATTGGCCCCTATATGATTGCTATTACCAAGATAGCATTTCTTGGTAGCTGCAAGATATACATGCAAGCCTAGGGTTTGTAAATAGATGGACATCTTAGTCTTCCAAACAAGAATGTTGGAAGGGTCAAACAAAGTTGGGGTCATGAAGTCTATGGGTCCAAACTATATGTGTGCAAACAAGCAACTGCAAACAAGATTAGCAAACAAATGGATCTCACTCCTAGGATGTTAAGCCTAAGTATCAGGAGCGTTGGCTCTGATACCAATTGAAAGCACACCTAGAGGGGGGGTGAATAGGTGATAAGTGCTAATCTAGAAACTAAATGCGCTAAATGCGGAAGCTTAAAATAAATTTTGCAAACACACTTAGTACAACCAACAAGTGTAGCCGAATTCCCGTGAAGGGCTCTGGATTAACTCCTCTTGATTCCCCTTGAATGGGTTGAGGTGCTATATGAAGCTCTTGTGGTTAAGTACAAGTGAGGCACACACAAACAACCAAGCATATACAAGATATAGCAATATGAAATATGCAAGGTACAATGCAAGCAATGTATGATATGAATGATGCTTTGCACAAAATAAAAGAGAGAGAGTTAGAGAGACAAGTAGATCAAACGCTAACAGCAAGATATGTTTCGAGGTTCGAGCCCCTAGCTCTACATCCCCGCCTTCACCACCGTGAAGGATTTCCAATCCACTATCTCCCACCGAGGGAACCTCCACCGAGGAGGATTTGTTACAATAAGGGAGTATCGAACTCCTCTCTCAAACACCGCCTCACAACCGAGGGGTAGGCCCGTAGCCAAACAACCACAACACCTCTACCGAAGAGGGTTTACAAACCAACAACCAACTCCACCTCTCACAAGAGGAAGCAAACCACAATCTCAACCTCTACCAAAGAGGGAGCAAACTCCAACCCAAATCAACCTCACCAAGAGGGATACAAGAAATCAAGGGGTTTACAACAAGTGATATATCTCAACCACAAACCTCTTTCCTTTTTCCACAAACAAAGATCCTAAATAGAATAGGATAGAAGATAAGCTCAAGTGTGGAAAACAAAGTGTTTTGATCAAAGAAATACTCTTGGGAAAATACCAAATAGATATAGAAATGAAGAACAATAAACCAATTCCCAAAAACCTAATTTCTTTGTAAATAACAAAACACTTTTAAAAAACAAGGATGAATCTTTTTGGCGCTAAAACTCTTTTGAAAACTTCTTTTAAACACCAAGAATAGAGAGAAATTTTAGCTCATAAAAACTTGGTTAAAAACACCAAGCAATGGGGTATTTATAGCCCCAAAACAAAACTAGCCGTTAGGCTGATCTGGCAGCCTGACAGGCTACCGGTCGGCCGGCCCGGCCGACCGCCAACGGTCAGAAATGTGACCGTTGGGGCAACCCGGTCGACCCAAATAAACAGAGAGCACTGCTCTTAGATCCGGTCGGCCGCTCGGCCGACCGTCCCTGTGTCTGCCAAACGTGCACAGGCTTGTGCACGTCGGTCGACCGCAAGGGTCGACCGGCCTTAGGTGCGGTCGACCCGTGCGGTCGGCCGACCTGCCTGTCAGCCACTGTTCTGGGCAGAAAAACATAAGTTAAAATATTTCTAAAAATTCTTTTATCTCTTATAAAAATACCCAAAAATAGTTTTATCATTTTGCATTGATATATAAACATGTGATAAAAAGTTTGGCTCAAATATCAATCAATATGAACTATTTTTGTGTCTTATCATGTTTACCAAAAATCAAAACATGTATTTTTATCAAACTTTGATTTTTCTATACATGAATAGGATAGTTAAAATAAGTTTGTATAAGTCATGTAAGCATGTATGTATATAGAGCACATCTAATATACATAAAAACAAAGTAAACTTCTTTTGATCAATCTATTCATGAAAACCAAATTCAAAACATAAAACTTGTGTGTGTTGTGCACTTGAGCATATCAACTATACTAAGCTTTACAAATGGATCTAAAATACACTAAACTAAACTAGGATACCTAAGTCTTCTTGACGATCTTCCATCTTCAAGTCGACTCGATCCCAAACGTGATCCACCGAGTGCAAAGGTATGATCTTGATGCTCGGGCACGGGAATCACCAAGTGAAGGCTTCTAAACTCCTCTTTTTGATGCAATCACCAACTAATATCTTGCTTAATGATCTGAAACTAAAATTACAAGATTATTAGTAAACATAACTAAATGAGTTAATCGTCATCAAAACTAGGGTGGAAGGCCTTTGGGCCAACAGAAAGGTCTGAGACCTTTCTGGTGCATCATGCCCAATAATATCTTGAAGTGCATTGAGAATCACGCGGATCTTCCTCACCCTTGGACAGAAGTTCTGACTTCTTAAGTGGTTGTCAATTAAACGAACTGGTCGTTTCATGTCTACCTCAATGAACGCAGTAAAAACACTGGAGCCAGCACCATTGATATGGCCAAGACCTGCAAGAAGAAAAAACTCAAAGGTTAAATTTCTGTAAAGACAGAAAATATAGATCCAAATGCACAGCCAACATAAGATTCGCGTCTGATGATCAAAACGCGAAGCATATATTAAGGGCGCAAATGCGAGTCTTAAAAAAAATTCTAAGTCATGAACTCTAGACGCGAGTCTTATATGCGAGACTCGTGACGCAAAGTTTACCACGCTCTGCAAAGACAGAAAATATGGATTCAACTGCACAGCCCAGCATGAGACTCGCGTCTGATGATCTAAACTCGAAGCATATATTAAGGGCGCAGACGCGAGTCTTAAAAAATTTTCTAAGTCATGAACTCCAGATGCGAGTCTTATACATGAGACTCATGACACAGAGTTTATCACGCTATGCAAAGACAGAAAATATGGGTCCAACTGCACAGCCCAACATGAGACCCGCGTCTGATGTTCAAAACGCGAAGCTTATATTAAAGGCGCAGACGCGAGTCTTAAAAATTTTTCTAAGTCATGAACTCCAGACGCGAGTCTTATGTGCGAAACTCGCGTTTAAGACTTCAAGACACAGAGTTCACCACGCTCGCGTCTAAAGATCTCAAAAGACGCAGAACTCAGTGCCAGAAGTCAACAAACTCGTGTTCCATCAATTAACGCGAGAATCGCGTTTGCAGATCATGGACGCGTGGATCTCAAGTCGACTATCTAAACTTCAAAAAAGAAGTTTTTAGAAGTTTCAGGAAGAGATCAAGAGACAGTGTCTCTTCATAATTGGCGATGACAGAGCTTCAAGGAAACATATTCTTGTCATGAATGGTAATGGCAAAGGCCATTTCCTACCAGAAGAAAAGTTCTCTGGAGGGGGGACATCATCCATCAAGATATGGCCATGAAAGCACAAAAAAAAATGTTTTTCGATTTTGAAATCACTTGACAGTGATAATCTTCGAAGATGATTGTAAGAAAGCATTAAAACTTTGAATTTTTTTAAGAACTCTGAAAGTTCTTCGGGATACATGCCCGAAAAAGAAGACATTCTAAGAACTCTAAAATTCTTCAGAGTACATGCCCGTGAAGGAAAACAGTCAAGATAAATGACTGTTAAGAGGATCATAGCCTATTTATAGATTCACTAATGACCATTAATTAACGGTATAAAAATCAAAGTCGTTCTTAAAGGCCTAATAGCCTTAAATTTGCAGCGCGAATCTCAAATCCAGTCTGAGCAAGACACGTGGGTATTTATACCAGGAAATCCCAATGACGTTTGGATTTTCAATCCGTACATGCGTCCCCAACCATCAACGCCGGTTCTGCCTCGAAAGATCCTGCGAGATCTTCGCCCATAGAGAGTCGTGTCCTCAGAACCGCGTTTCTACAAACTGTAAGTAACATTTCAAGGGCCGCATTTTGAAGGCTGCGTCCCTTCACAAACTGAAGGCCACGTCCCCTCCATCAAGTTGAAGGTTGTGTTCCCTCAACAATTGAAGACCGCGTCTCTTCGACCGCCGAGGGCTGCGTTTCCTCAACAAATGGAAGAACGCGTCTCTTCGATGGCAAGAGTTGCATCCCTTCATCGACTCAGAGCCACGCCTCCCCAACAATTCAGAGCCACGTTTCCCCTACAACTCAGGGCCATGTCTCCCCTACAACTCATAGTCAAGTCTCCCCTATGACTCAAGGATGTGTCCCTTCATCGACTCAGAGTGGCGTTCCCCAACGACTTAGAGCCGCATCTCAACAAACGACTAAGGTCTGCGTCTCCACAATGGCCAAGAACTGCATCTCAATCGCGCATCTCCTCACCAAGCGAGACACGCATTTTTACAACAAGCATGAGTCGCATCCTTCGCATCCTCACTTGTTCAACGCAGCAACTGCGTCTGTGAGAGCTGCGTTCTCCCACGCAATAAAGGGTCTATCTAATTCCTAAACATAAAAGAAGGAATAAAGATGAGACAAAATTTGATAACTTTTAATATTTATATCAAAATGATCAAAGTGATACAAACACTCTCTTATTTGATAAATGGAGTGTTATAAAAAAAGAAAAAAATACAAAAGGGGGCTAATCTCGCTCAGCCAGAGAGTGAATCTAGTCCCGGAGTCGCTGAATCTCATATTGGCGTGGTCTCTCAACTTTTATCTGAACTCTCAATTCTTCTTCCAACAGAAATTTCTTCGTAGCAAGCTATGCTTGAAGAGATTTCAGCTTGAAAGAACGAGCGGTGAGATCTTCTTGAACCTGCTTTTTGGCGACCCCTAGCTCCTCCAGCTTTTTCTTCACGGCGGCAAGTTTCTGCTCAACAACATGAACCAAGGCTTGCGCCTTGGCAATTGCTGCTTGAGCATTAGCTATGACCTGCTTTGCATTCTTGGTGATGACCTCAGATTCTCCAGAATCATCAACCAACTTTTGGTAGCTAGCCAGAAATTCATTGAAGTAACGTGCCTCCTCAGCCATCTGCTCCTCGATCTCCATCCGTTCGTGTTTTTGAGCAGCGAGGAGCTTGTTTAGCATTAGCCAGGCCTCATTCACTGGATTAGCACTTTTCAGGGTCCTCAGTTCCATCAAACATATCCCAGTTGTTCAACTAGCGTCAGATAAGCCTTAGCCTGATCCAAACTTTTAGTATAAAGAATGTTCTCGATCTGAATTTCAAGGAGCATTATGGCAAACTCGAAGGAACTTCTCCCGGAAAGAACCAACTCAATGCAAGATTTCATGGAAGTGAAGAATTGTTGTACCATCTGATGAGCCAATTATTTCATAATGTATGTAACCCTGATTAGTCTACAATTTTGCATTATTATGTCGCATTCTCTCACCGCTTTATGAATAAATTGTCGATCTAAACTATGTTTTGGTCTTTATTGCAGGTAGATCCAAAGTCCAAGGGCAAAGATGGAATAAGAGCTTAATTAGACCCAATTAAGGGTAATTAATCCCCCATTACTTGGAGGTCAAGCAAAGGATTCTCTAGAAGATGCATTGAACCTAGACTCCTGCGCTTGTCAGACGAATATTCGGGTGTGTAAATACCAGAAACGGATATACCCTGACAATTCGCGCAGCCAGAGGGAGCGCCTGACGAAATCAAGAGACCCAACCCTCTGGAATTGCCGCGGATCCGCGGCAATCCTTGCGGATCCGCGGCATTCCAGTGGAGCCACGCGTCGATTTTTGACGCGTGGCCCGTCTCGTCTTCTGGAGAGTTCTTTCGCCTATAAATACCCCTGCAATGGCCCAAAGCGAGATCAGTTTTCGCTTTTAGGAGTAGGTGCAGATTTAGGAGTAGTGTAGGTGAGTGTTCTTAATTTCTTTTATTTTCATTTCTTTTTAGATCATTGTAGTAGGGCTGAGTGATTTCTAGAGAGAGATAGTGAGGGATTGATGTAATAGAGAGTGACACTCTATGTAAAGATGCCTCCTTTCTCTTTCAATGTAATCTCATTCACCTTCTACATGATTTCTTGCTAGTTTTTCTTCTCATGTCAATCTAACTACTAACCACTAACCATCTAACCACTTACTTGATAATCCACATGAATCGGGTTGCCTCTACAAGGCCTTGTTCTTGCAAGAGCCATTGATGGCCAAAGATGATGGGTTCTAACATCTAACTTGCTAACTTGCTAACCAAGCTAACTCTCTTTTATTTCATGCTCTTTTATTTCATGCTAGTAGTGTAATGAGTGATGCTTGTATTAGCTTGTTCTTGATGCAATGTTTTGATTGTTATGGACCATCCATGAGCCATGCTTTGTATCGTCTCTTTGAAGCCAAGGATTGTGATGGCCGAGGATCAAAATGTGAGGCAACTATCTCGAAGAGGTTAGCATGGTTAGTGGAGCACTTAGTAGCTAGTAGCCATGAGTTTTTTTTCTTTTGTTTTAGAAACAATTTCCAAGCTTCTTCTTACTATTTGTCTATCGATGTTTTCACCATCCTCTTAGTTTACCTTTGTTCCATCTTCTGGTTTTTACATCGCCGTTTTCATCGCTCTCCTCACCTACCACATTCTGGGTTTCCTTTTCTTTTCTTTTCATTCTCTTTATCATTCTTTCAACATAGAAGAAGTGTTAACAACTGACGTGAATAGAGACTGTTAATGCTTCTATCGCCTCTCTTCCCTGTGGATATGACCGTTAAGCCAATGCTATAACGGAAGTATCGAGGGTACATTAGCACATTCGAGCTTTTCATCAATTTTACATAATACGCATTTTTGAGTGCTAGTTCCCCATCGAACAAATTTTTGGCGCCGTTGCCGGGGAAGGGAATGGTTTTGTTTTCACGTTTTGTTAACATTGTCTTCTCTGTTTTGGTGTGCAGGGCAATATTTACAGGTGCTTAACATTGCAGAATAGACCCTAGCTTTGCATCCCCTGCTCTTGAAAGCAGGGCCCCAGATTCTAAAGACAAGCCGTGGAACCGCGACTTTTGTCGCGAAACCGCGGCAATTTTGTGAACATTGTAAATTTTGTTGTTCTGGGATGTGTGAATTGTAATAGCTAGTGGATTTGTGCTGCTATCTTTTGCTTTGATTGCCTACACACCATAATAAATAAAAGAACTAAAATACGGTATTTGGACGCCTTTAAAACGGTTTAGACATTTGCATTTAGGCACGTGTCAATTCAATTCCAATATACTGTATTTTGTTCTATTGTTGTGATCTGGATGGAGATGTACATATGGCATTGCATATAGCATAGGATAAACACGTGGGTGATTTATCGCTTTGTGTTATATTCTTGTCTATATTGCACACTTGCACGAATTGAAATTAAGGGCAAAACCCAAACAAGATAAGGTGGGATTTCATAACCCTTCCTTAGCCCAAAAATCATCTCCCCACTCACACAACCCAAACCCTAATAAAATTTGAATAGACGTTGGCCCCTAGGGACATTTCATCTAGGTCTAGGTCAACCCTCCTATTGGCTTGGTTTTTTATTTTTCTTTTCTTTTTGTTTGTTGTTTGATTCTTTCTTTTTTGTGATTTTTTGTGTGAAATGGCATTCAACAATAACAATTCTTTCAATCCGAACATGAATCCATATTTCACACCGACTCCATTCTATTCGGATAATTCCAACCCGGCGTTTTACAATATGCACCAACCACATACACCGGTTGGCCTTATCCGAATCAATACAACCCATACCCACATTCTTATGACTATAATTTCCAAAATAATTTCAACTCGTCACAGAGTCATTGGGGATTCAAGTCCCCCGAGCCAAATTTTCGACCTCCTTGTCCCCCATGTCCACCTTGTCCATCATATTCACCTTATCCACAATATTCATTCCCCGATTTCGCTTCTTATACTCCTTTTTCTGAACCACCAATTGAAGAAAAATCTGAGTTACTAAAGAGTTTAGAAGCCAATCTACAGAGGGCCGAGCAACAACTTCAAGAAACATTGGCCTCTCCAATTTCACAGTATTTTCAAGAGTCTTACTCAGTTCCACCTCCTCATAATGAACAATCATTTGCCTTGGAAACGAGTAAAGAACTCTTGTGTGAGTCCAAGCTTCAATCTCCACACATTTTTGACTCACATTATTCACAAAATTTCCAAAACCAAGATTCTTATCTCCCATTCTAGAGCAACCACTTGGAGATACATCATATCTAGATAAGAGTTTGGATATCTTGCAGGAGTCTTTATTACAATGTCAAAAATCACATGCCGAGTCTATCAATAAGGTGGAAGAACAATTGAGTCAATTGGTTAACATTCTTAGGAATGAGGAAACTCTATCTTGTCAACCTTTGACTAATTCAACTATGCCAAACTCTATTGATATGACCCAAGACTCTTGTCATTTGGAAATCAAGATTCAATTTCAGCACACCCACCTGAACTTGTCCAAACTTTAAATCCCATTGACATATTGGCAAGTTATCCTTTTCCTGAAATTGAACTTGAGCATGAATATGATCATGAACCTCAAATTAGTGATTCAATTCTACTTCCTGATTCAATTATGACTCGGTATCTTCACCTGATTTCAATCCTTTTTCCGAGTCAGTATTGAATCCTGTACCAATTCATTGTGAAATTGAATCACCAATCATTCATGATGATCATATTGAACTTGACCAATTTTATACTTTTGAAAGTCCCATTGATAAATTGGCAAGTTCTCATTTTTGTGGAATTGAACTGAATAAGGAATGTGACTTTGATCCTCCAATTTGTGATCTTGTTCAAATTCCCGAATCACTATTGACTCCTGTTATGTTACCCAATTTGAGCAACATTTAGAGTCAGTTTTGATTCCCATACCTGTCATTCCTGAACTTGAATCACCACTCTTAGAAAGTCACATTCCATCATGGGGAAATGAATGTGGACTTAAGCTTCATCTTCTTGATTTGGACCCACTTCCTGAACCGATCTCGACTCCCGAACCTTTACTTGACTTGAGTCATTTTTCTGAGTCGATATTAGTTCCTGTACTTCCTGAGTCCAAATCAATCATTCCATTCTGGGACAAGGATTTTGAAAATTTTAACTCCAAAATTATTTTGAAAATTTGGAAATTGGATGGGGTAAAATTATTAATAAAATCATTCATGCATACATCTTTTTAGTGGGTTGTATTATGGAGGTTTCTGGTGGGTTCCTCTGGACTCCACGCAAGAATGATTAGGTCGCATTTCGTGGACCAATCAGACCGCCACCAGAACCACTACCTTGAGGTGATTTTTCCTTTCCTCTCTATTTGTTTCATGCATACATATATCACGATGCATTGAGGACAATGCATGAGATAAGTGTGGGGGAGGGTTTACTAACTTAGAGTTTTTTAATTTTCTTTCTTTTACACTTCTTTTAGGATACTTTTAGAAATCTTTTCTTTTAGGATACTTTTAGAAATCTTTTCTTTTGTATAGGAATTTTCTCTTTCTTTAAAAACTTTTTGAAATAAGAGACAAAGTTTTGATCTATTTTTAAGAAAATTAAGATGATCTTAGAAATTAAGAAAGCCTTAATTATGACATCTTAAACCTAGTCAAAATAATGGATCTTATTTAAAATTATAGGCTAAGTAAGATAAATTGGGGAGATAATTTTATCTTGAATTTTTTGCCTTAGATAGTATGCACATCGCACTTACACAATTTTTGGGATGGAAACAAAGACCTAAAATGCCATAAAGTAAATAAAAAGAAAAAACATCACTTATTAAGCTGGATAACTATGCCTCAAGAAGCATGATTATTCACGCCTAACGGTGGTCAAAAGAATCAAATAATCCCCCTTAGTTTTGTGGCCTTGTTTACTCGAGTCCTTTAACCCGAGGGATGTTTTCTCATCTGGTGTCCAAGGACCGTCTGGTTGGGAGTCATCGGTTATAGGCTCGCTACATGGGTGAACTAGAAAGCCTAAGAAAACTAAGGGAAGAAGAAAAAAAAGAAGAAGAAAAAGAAAAAGAAAATAAATATATAAATAAATGGCTTGATGGTTAGAGTTGAAATCCCAGAAATCTTCACTATCACAAAGTGCATATTATCTAGGTTTTTATGAAAGATAAAATATTCAATCCAATTTTGAATTCTTACCTTAATTGAATACAAGATCTTGCATAGAGACTAAGTTTAAGGAAGATTAATTTGTTGTGGACTTATGACCTTAGATCACTTATATCTTTGCAAAAATAGTTCAAAACATGTCTCTCTTTCAAAATGTGTTTTCAAAATAATAACATTGTCTTCTTTCTTCATGGATTTTGTGGGTGCAATCCGCTGAAAACCCTCAGGAGACAACACTCCTCCTCAAGGGTAACCTAGAGGTTTAACGGCTTGTTGCACACGCTCAGTGCAATCGCGTCACCTGCGAAAGTGGTATAATAACATCTGTAGTATAGTTTTCTTTTCTTGTTTTGCTCGGGACGAGCAAAAGAATAAGTGTGGGGGTGTGATTAGTCTATAATTCTGCATTATTATGTCGCATTCTCTCACCGCTTTATGAATAAATTGTCGATCTAAACTGTGTTTTGGTCTTTATTGCAGGTAGATCCAAAATCCAAGGGCAAAGATGGAATAAGAGCTTAATTAGACCCAATTAAGGGAAATTAATCCCGCATTACTTGGAGGCCAAGTAAAGGATTCTCTAGAAGATGCATTGAACCTAGACTCCTGCGCTTGTCAGACGAATATTCGGGTGCAAATACCAGAAACGGGATATACCCTGACAATTCTCGCAGCCAGAGGGAGCGCCTGACGAAATCCAGAGACGAAATCCAGAGACCCAACTCTCTGGAAAATCCGCGGATCCGCGGCATTCCAGTGGAGCCACGCGTCGATTTTTGACGCGTGACCCCGTCTCGTCTTCTGGAGAGTTCTTTCGCCTATAAATACCCCTGCAATGGCCCAAACCGAGATCAGTTTTCGTTTTTAGGAGTAGGTGCAGATTTTAGGAGTAGTGTAGGTGAGTGTTCTTCATTTCTTTTATTTTCATTTCTTTTTAGATCATTGTAGTAGGGCTGAGTGATTTCTAGAGAGAGATAGTGAGGGATTGATGTAATAGAGAGTGACACTCTATGTAAAGATGCCTCCTTTCTCTTCCAATGTAATCTCCTTCACCTTCTACATGATTTCTTGCTAGTTTTTCTTCTCATGGCAATCTAACTACTAACCACTAACCATCTAACCACTTACTTGATAATCCACATGAATCGGGTTGCCTCTACAAGCCTTGTTCTGACAAGAGCCATTGATGGCCAAAGATGATGGGTTCTAACATCTAACTTGCTAACTTGCTAACTTGCTAACCAAGCTAACTCTCTTTTATTTTATGCTCTTTTATTTCATGCTAGTAGTGTAATGAGTGATGCTTGTATTAGCTTGTTCTTGATGCAATGTTTTGATTGTTATGGACCATCCATGAGCCATGCTTTGTATCGTCTCTTTGAAGCCAAGGATTGTGATGGCCGAGGATCAAAATGTGAGGCAACTATCTCGAAGAGGTTAGCATGGTTAGTGGAGCACTTAGTAGTTAGTAGCCATGAGTTTTCTTTTCTTTTGTTTTAGAAACAATTTCCAAGATTCTTCTTACTATTTGTCTATCGATGTTTTCACCATCCTCTTAGTTTACCTTTGTTCCATCTTCTTGGTTTTTACATCGCCGTTTTCATCGCTCTCCTCACCTATCACATTCTGGGTTTCCTTTTCTTTTCTTTTCATTCTCTTTATCATTCTTTCAACATAGAAGAAGTGTTAACAACTGACGTGAATAGAGACTGTTAATGCTATCGCCTCTCTTCCCTGTGGATACGACCCGTTAAGCCAATGCTATAACGGAAGTATCGAGGGTACATTAGCACATTCGAGCTTTTCATCGATTTTACATAATACGCATTTTTGAGTGCTAGTTCCCCATCGATCAACTAATCTACATTTTTGAGTGCTCTATCCTCTAATCTCTCCTCCCTCAAACGGAAAAATCTTCTCAGATCTGAAATTCCTCTCAAAGCGCCGCCTTCTGCAACTTTCCGCTCCTCTGCTTCTCCAGAAAGCCGCGACTCCGCGACCAGAGCCGTAGATCCGCGCAAACTTGGCTTTTCTGGAGCACTGAAAAATTTCTGGCCGGTTGATTCCTTTCTCTGGTGGCCGATCTAGTGCACGATCAACAGAATTCTTCCTCCTGTGCCCTCTGCACACCCGATTTTGAATTCCCCCACGAACTCCGGGGGCGGTTTGATCTTTCATCTCTTGATCCATTGCTTTAATTTACACTATTACACATGGCCCCAAATCTGTTTGTGGAAAAAGATTTTTCAAAATTTCTGAATGATCATGCTGGGTATGGACACATATTTGTTGATCGATTACATACATGGGATTGGTATTCTCTGGTATATGATAATAGTGAAAATGATGCATATTACTGTCCTGACTTAGTCACTACATTTTATAATGCACTCGATCATGCATCTGTTAGTTATGAGACGTACCAATTTGTAGTCCATATGCCGTTAGGTGACATCTTTATCACAGTTCCTCTCATTGAGGAAATTACTAATGTTCCAAGTCACCCCCAGCATAGCGACCCCTTGCCACTAATAGACTACATGACAATCATGGGGGCTCGCTGCATAGAGCAGGACCGTGGGCTAAAGGCTAGCACCACGTTTAGAAATGTGCACTGTGTTGGACGCTGGATCCAACGCAACATCTTAGGGATAGACCACACCACAACCTTTAACAGACCTGTGTTGCAAATAATACATGATTTGATGACTCGGCAACACACTGTCTGTTTAAATAAGACCATCTTCCATGCGATCATAGCCAATTCCTCCCGCACTAGGGGTGCCAAACACTCCCATCCCATCTTGATTACACGTCTGTGTAGGACTTTCCTACTAGACGATGTCTTTGATTCCTTTGACCGAGTGTTTGTCACACCAGAGAGACCTATCAGTTCATATAACAGTTGTTTGCACGCGGTTTGGACTCCTAGTGTCCAACCCGAAGATATACCGGTAGAGTCCTCTGAGGAAAGTTTTGAGGAAGACGATGAACCTGAATTTTGGCGGCAGGATCCCCAAATGATTCACGTGCCTTCATGTCCACCATCTGGAAGGGCTTGAAGAAGATTTTCAAGGGACAAGTGAGACTTAGAAAGAAGGTAGAGGAGCAATCCTCTAGGTTGGATAATATCGAGGGTGCGCTGAGACGATCACAGTCGGCTGGACCTAGCACCACCGCTGGTCCAAAGCGACGGAGGGAGTAGCTTCATACCTTTACCTATTTCATGCATCATTTCATCTTGCATACATTGGGGACAATGCATGAGATAGGTATGGGGGTAGATTCTAACCTAGGATTTTTCATTTTTCTTTTTAGGCTTTTTATTTTTTTTCTAGGATTTTCATTTTCTTTTTAGGTTTTTTTTTTTTTAGATTTTACCTTTCTTTGTAGATTTTTTATTTTCTTTTAGATTTTACTTTTTCTTTTAGAAAAATAAAAAATATAAAAAAATAAATAAATAAAAAAATGTGTTATATATATTAGTAAATAAATGAACTTAGTCTAAGAAAGATCCTTCATATTATAGATGTATATATCCTAGGATTGATGCAAAATCCGATTTTTGATCTTTTCCTTAAAAACTTAACCTAAATTGAAAACGAAACTCTAAATAGACGCTTATAAGAGGAATGACTAGTTTAGGGTAACCTGAAACCTATAACTCAAGTTAGAATCTTTAAAACATGGATCAAAAATTTCATTAACACTTTTCCTTTTTTTATTTATTTATTTTTTTATATTTTTTATTTTTCTAAAAGAAAAAGTAAAATCTAAAAGAAAATAAAAAATCTACAAAGAAAGGTAAAATCTAAAAAAAAATAAAAACCTAAAAAGAAAATGAAAATCCTAGAAAAAATAAAAAGCCTAAAAAGAAAAATGAAAAATCCTAGGTTAGAATCTACATTTTTGCATATTTTTGCATATTGGCTAACTCTCTGAATGAACGACAAAAAGGAATGCTACCTAGCCAACCAGTGCCCAATCCAAAAATCACTTCCCTCTTCATGAAGTAGATGACCTAGGCCCCAGTCATTGCAACACTGTTCAAGTCCTTAGATCTGGAAAGCAAAGAGACAACAAGGTTTCAAGTCAACCCACCAAATCTGTGTCAAAGCCAACATCCTCTGTTCCAGTCCAACCCATTCAAGACACTCCTTCTTCAAGTACACAACCATCCACTTCCCAATCCAAAGGAAAAGAAAAGATTGATGAGCAAACATACAAGCCTGTTGTTCCCTTTCCAAATAGGCTAGCAAGTCAAAAGATGAATGCTCACATAGAGAAGATAAGAGAAATGTTCAACCAAGTCCAAATCAATGTCCCTCTTCTAGATGTCATTCAACAAGTTCCATCATACGCCAAATTCCTAAAGAAATGTGCACTAAAAAGAGGAAAGCAAATGTCCCTAAAAAAGTCTTCCTTGCTTCAAACATTAGCGAGCTCCTCACTGGTCCAATTCCTGTAAAATACAAAGACCCAGGGAGCCCAACCATTTCTTGCATCATAGGACAGACCACAATCAACAGGGCTTTGCTTGATTTGGGAGCCAGCATTAATCTTCTCCCCTTTTCTGTGTATCAACAATTAGGGTTAGGCGACCTTCGTCCGACCCAAATGACGATACAATGGCTGACCACTCTGTAAAGATTCCCAAGGGGGAGATTACAGATGTGTTAATACGGGTCGGGGAATTCATTTACCCCGTAGACTTCATTGTTCTCGAAACACAGCCCGTCCATAATCACAGAGCACAAACACCTATCATTATCGGACGCCCTTTCCTAGCCACCGCAAATGCGATCATAAACTGTAGAAATGGCTCGATGCGTCTGACCTTTGGAGATATGACAAAGGAGGTGAATGTTTTCCACCTGGGAAAACAACCTCGGGATTTGGATAACGATTCTTTTGAAATAAACTTGATAGAAGGTTTGACAAGTGAACATGATGAGGAGGTTGAGTATGAATCCGAAGAGGAATTTGAGTTGGAGTCTGGTGACTTCAACCTTGACCAGATTGTTGAGTCTACTGTGGAGTGGGCCACTAATACCACCCCTATTCTTCCCTTGCACCAAGAACAGCCTGTGATAGATCCTGTCCCTTCTTCTGAGCTTAATGTTCTTCCCGACCATCTCAAGTACAAGTACTTGGATGAGAAGGAAACCTTTCCTCTGATCATTGCATCCCATCTCACTGAACAACAAGAAGAGGATCTTCTTTCTGTGTTAAGAGAAAATCAAGGAGCCATTGGTTGGACCATGGCTGACATCAAGGGGATTAGTCCTTCCATAGTACAACACCGGATTCATTTGACGGAAGATGCCAAGCCAAAACGAGACCCACAGCGTAGACTAAACCCAATCATGCAGGAAGCCGTTAGAGCTGAGATCTTGAAACTGTTAGACAATGGGATTATCTATCCCATATCCGATAGCCAGTGGGTTAGTCCTGTTCACGCTGTGCCCAAGAAAGCAGGATTTACTGTGGTAGAAAATGAGAAGAAGGAATTGGTACAAACACGTCTTCCAACGAAGATTCGAGTTTGTATTGATTACCGAAAGTTGAACACTGCCACACGTAAAGACCACTTTTCTCTTCCGTTCATTGATCAAATGCTCGAGAGATTAGCGGGACATGAGTGCTACTGTTTCCTGGACGGATATTCAGGATATAATCAAATCCCGATCGCTCCCGAGGATCAAGACAAAACCACCTTCACCTGTCCTTTTGGAACATTTGCGTACCGAAGGATGCCCTTCGGCCTTTGCAATGCTCCCGCAACGTTTCAACGTTGCATGCTGAGCCTTTTTTCAGACATGGTGGAGAAATTTCTGGAGATTTTTATGGATGATTTTTCCATTTACGGGGATTCCTTTGAACAATGCTTGCACCATTTGAAACTGGTTCTACAACGCTGTATGGAGAAAAACTTGACACTTAACTGGGAAAAGTGTCACTTTATGGTCAAGCAAGGAATCGTTCTAGGGCACGAAGTTTCACACAAAGGAATTGAGGTTGACAAGTCAAAAGTGGAAGTCATAACTAAGCTCCCTGAGCCAACATGCTTAAAGGACATTAGATCATTTTTAGGGCACGCCGGCTTCTATAGACGATTTATTCAAGGGTTTAGCAACATTGCAAGACCCTAACAAATCTCTTAGGAAAGGATGTACCCTTTATATTTGATGAAGAATGTCAAAAATCTTGGAAGGAGCTTAAGTTTAGACTTGTCTCAGCACCTATCATTTCTGCACCTGATTGGACCAAGCCTTTTGAGATTATGTGTGATGCCTCGGATTTTGCAATTGGCGCTGTTCTAGGGCAGCGTATTGATACTAGGCAACACGTAATCTATTATGCTAGCAGAACGCTGAATGAAGCCCAACTCAATTATACAACTACCGAAAAGGAATTTTTAGCTGTTGTCTTTGCGTTGGAAAAATTTCGCCAATATCTGTTAGGGTCCAGGACGATTATTTTCATCGATCACTCCGCCCTAAAGTATTTAATGCAAAAGAAGGATGCTAAGGCAAGACTTATTCGATGGATACTTCTTTTGCAAGAGTTTGATCTAGAGATTAAGGATAAAAAGGGCGTTGAGAATGTGGTAGCTGACCACTTGTCTAGAATCCCAAATGCACCAAATGAGAGAATACCAATTAATGACGATTTCCCTGACGAACACATTTTTGTGATGTGTGGAGAGCCTTGGTATGCTGACATAGCAAATTACCTTGCTACCAGGCAAATACCTTCTCATTGGTCAGGCCAGGACAAACACCGTTTCATGAGTCAAATGCGATTCTTCTTCTGGGATGAACCGTATTTATTCAAATATTGTCCTGACCAGATAATACGAAGGTGTCTTCCTGAGGATGAACATCAGAGTGTCTTGACATTTTGTCACAAACTAGCTTGCGGTGGACATTTGGTCCACGGAAAACTGCTGAGAAAGTACTTCAGAGTGGATTTTACTGGCCTACTCTCTTTAAGGATGCATATACTTTCTGCAAGCTATGTGATAGGTGTCAAATGACGGGTCGAATCACACGGAAAGACATGATGCCCCTTACACCCATCTTAGAGGTTGAAATTTTTGATCTATGGGGCATCGACTTTATGGGACCCTTTCCTCTGTCCTATGGCAACCAATACATTTTGGTAGCCGTAGATTATGTTTCAAAGTGGGCTGAAGCAATTCCAACAAGGACAAATGACAACCAAGTTGTCATCAAGTTTTTACGAGACCACATCATCTCTCGCTTCGGAGCCCCCGTGCGATAATAAGTGACAATGGGAGTCATTTCTGCAATCGGGCTTTTGAAGCCTTGATGCGCAAATACTCTATTTCTCACAAATTATCCACGGCATACCATCCTCAGACTAACGGCAAGTAGAAGTCACAAATAGATAAATAAAACTCATCTTGGAGAAAATCGTTGGACAGAACCATAAAGATTGGTCCATCAAACTCACTGATGCCTTATGGGCTTACAGGACCGCTTACAAGACTGTCCTCGGTATGTCTCCATATCGGGTTGTATTTGGAAAACCTTGTCACTTGCCTGTGGAGTTAGAACACCGAGCTATGTGGGCTTTAAAGCAGCTGAATTTGGATTTAGATAAGGCCGGTGCCTTGAGGAAGTTGCAAATATCCGAGCTAGAAGAGTTAAGAAATGAGGCATATGACAATGCTCGGATAGCAAAACACAGAACCAAGCTCTTTCATGATAAATCCATTCACCGAAAAACTTTTGTCTCAGGACAAAAGGTTCTGTTGTACAACTCAAGACTCCACCTCTTTCCTGGTAAATTGAAAACCAGGTGGTCAGGACCGTACATTGTGCATAATGTCTTCTCACACGGTGCTATTGAGATTCTTGATCCTAAAAATGGCAACAAATTCACTGTAAATAGTCAACGCTTAAAGCCATTTTTCACCAATGAACCTGTGTCACAAGAAACTTATGAACTGGGTCTGTATGACCCAGTATATAGGTGACCATTTCATTTGTTCAGTCTCCCGAATTTCCCTGCACATCATTTTGGGACCACTTTTGTAAATTAAAAAAAAGAAATATATATATATATATATATATATATATATATATATATATATATATATATATATAAGTGAAATAATGTGGACTTTTGTGTTAATCAAGAGTCCCACAATCTTCATATTTCAAAACTCCCCTAGGTTTGTAAATATCCCTTTCTACCTAGGGGTAAATTGGAATCCAACTTTTCCCCTCTCAATATATATCATTTAACCCTACCCCTTTACCCTCACACGCAAATCAACTCTCAGATCCAAACTCACTCTCTCAAGCGCCGCCCTCGGTTCCTTTTCCCTTCCTCAGAAACCCTCTGTTTGCCGCGTTCCCGCGACTAGAGCCGTGCATCCGCGGCTGTACTGCAACACCTGGAGCGCCGCCGAATTTTCCACCGATCGATTTTCTCCTCTGGTTCCAGATCCAGTGCCACTTCTCCCAGAATCTGTTCCCTGTGCCCTCTGCAAACTCGAACTTTCCCCCCACGTAGTCCGGGGGTGGTTGCATCTTGATCTCTCTATTTTACCGCTTTATTCTTGATTAATAGCATGGCACCGAATATTTTTGCTGAGAAAGATTTTGGGAAATTATTGTGTGATCCTCATGGGTATGGGCATGTGTTTATAGATCGCATTAGGGCTTGGAATTGGTATAATTTAGTGTACGACAATGCTGAGAACGATACCTTCTATTGTCCCGATTTGGTGACAATGTTCTACACTAATCTTGACCATGCATCTGTTGATTCACAAGCCCATCACTTTACCGTGCACATGCCCCTCGGCGATTTGTTCATCACTCTTCCTCTCCTTGAGGAACACACACACGTCCCCATTCACCCACAGGATAGCGACCCCCTCCCATTGATTGAGTACATGACACTTATGGGGGTTCGCTGCACAGAGCAGGATCGTGGGCTAAAAGCCAGCACCACGTTTAGGAATGTGCACTGCGTTGGACGCTGGGTCCAACGCAACATCTTAGGGCTGGACCACACTACATCTTTTAACAGACCGGTGTTGCAAATAATTCACGATTTAATGACTCGGCAACACACGGTCTGTTTAAATAAGACCATATTCCACGCTCTCCTTGCCAACTCTTCACGCACTCGGGGTGCCAAACACTCCCACCCAGTTCTGATTACGCGTCTGTGTAGGACTCTCCTACCGGACGCCGTCTTCGACTCCTTTGACCGAGTGTTCGTGACACCGGAGAGACCCACCAGTTCCTATAATAGTTGCCTACACGCGGTCTGGACCCCTAGTGTCCAGCCCGAGGATGTACCTGTGGTGTCATCTTCGGATGAGAGTTTAGAAGAGGGAGACGATCCAGCATTTGGCAGCAGGAACCCCCAACGGATTCCCGTGCCTTCATGTCCACCATCTGGCGGGGCATGAAGAAGATCTTTCGGGGGCAGGTTCGTCTAAGGAAGAAGGTAGAGGAGCAATCCTCTAGGTTGGATACTATCGAGGGTGCACTGAGACGTTCGCAGTCGGCTGGACCAAGCACCACTGCTGGTCCAAAACGACGCCGGGAGTGATCATTATCCTTTACCTATTTTCATGCATATTCTTATCTTGCATACATTAAGGGCAATGCATGAGATAGGTATGGGGGGTAGATTCTAACCTAGGATTTTTATTTTATTTTTAGGCTTTTTATTTTTATTTCTAGGATTTTTATTTTATTTTTAGGTTTTTATTTTTTAGATTTTACCTTTCTTGTAGATTTTTTTTATTCTTTTAGATTTTACTTTTTCTTTTAAAAATAAAAAAATAAAAAAATACAAAAATTATAAAAAAGGAAATCCTTGATCCATGTTTAAAGAATCAAGCTTGAATTTAGGGATTAAGGAAAGCTCTTAACTAAGATTTCTAATTATAAGTCGAAAAGAGAGAGAGTTTGTTAGATTTTTAGGTTAAGTAATAAAGGATAGGAAAGATTACTAGATTTTAATTCTTTCTTTAGGATATATACATTAAACATATTGAAGGATTAATCAAAGACTTTGTGACTTTATTTACATATATATAAAAAAAATAGAAAAAGGAAAAAATGTGTATATAAATAAATAATAAATACTTAGCCACTAATTAAGCTGGTTAGTCGTGCCTCAAGAAGCATTGCCAATCACGCCTAAAGGTGGTTAAGTCCTTAAATTCCTTCGTGGCCTAGTTTACTCGAGTCCTCGAACCCTGGGGATGTCTTCTCATCTGGTGCCCTAAGACCGTCTGGTTTGGGAGTCATCGGTAAGAGGCTCGTTACAAGGGTAAATTAGAAAGCCTAAGGATGCTAAGGAAATGTAAATAAATAAATATCGTATATATATAAATAAAAAGAAAAGAAAAAAATGTAAATAAATGACCTTAGTCTAAGAAAGATCCTTCATATTTTTAGATATATATATCCTAGGATTGATGTAAAATTCGGTTTTGATCTTTTCCCTAAACTTAACCTAAATTGAAAACAAAACTCTAAATAGACGCTTATAAGAGGGATGACGAGTTTAGGGTAACCTGAAACCTATAACTCAAGTAAGAATCTTTAAAACATGGATCAAAATTTTCACTAACACTTTTATTTTTTCTTTATGGATTTTGTGGGTGCAATCCGCTGAAAACTCTCAGGAGACAACACTCCTCCTCTAGGGTAACCTAGGGGTTTAACGGCTTGTTGCACGTGCTCAGTGCAATCGTGTCACCTACGAAAGTGGTGTAATAATCTAGTTAGGATTTTCTTTTTCTTTCTTTTTGCTCGGGACGAGTAAAAGCTAGGTATGGGGGTGTGATAGTTATTCATTTTTGCATATTTTGTCACATCCATACCATGCATATTGTACATAAAAATGAGTTTTTTACCCTTTTTCTCTCTATTTTGCAGGTCCATATTTTAATGGAGAAGAGGCCCAAAAATCCATGCAATTATCAAGGAATTAAAGAATTAATTAAGGCCCTAAAGAGAAGCCCAAGAGAGAGCCCAGATTCTGGAGATATCCAAGCACCTAGTCAGCCTTCTAGAAGCGCCAGCTAGGCCTGCAGGATGTAACAGAACGCCAACAGAATGCGCAGGCATAACGGCCTAGATTCTGCCGCGGAAACGCGGCTATGGCCGCGTATCCGCGGCAGGAATCTGGCCGTTGAGGCTCAGATTTGATCCAACGGCTGATATTTGGGAGCCCTTCTTCTGAGGCCTATAAATAGAGCATCAGGGCCAGTACGAGAAAGAGAGGAGAGAATAGGGGAGAGAACTTGTATTTGAGAGAGAGTGTGTAGGAATTCTCTCTAGGTTTTAGTTCTTGTGTAATTCTCCTTCTTCCTCCTAGAGATTCTGTAAAAGAGAGAAAAGAAAGAGTTGAGAGCTTGTAAGCAAGGAGGTGACATCTTTTCAAAGCAAGGATTAATCAACTTTCTTCTCTTCTTTACATTCTCTAGTGCTTGCTTTACTTTCTTGTTTTATTTCCATTGCACTTCTATTTACCATGCTTTGTTGTTATTTTCTCTTGTAATGGATAGCTAACTCCCTCTAACATGACTAGCTAACACAACTACCTTGCTAACTTCTAACTCTTTGGGTGATTGCTAATTTCTAACTCTTGCAATGTTAAGTCTCTTTTAATCTCCAATGAAGAAGAGTTGCTTTCATATTTGGGAAATGCTTGTTCATACTCCATATGATTCATGTGAGCCTCATTTAGAGCCTTGTTTTAGAACAAGTGCCTTGATGGAACATGGAAATGGAACGCCTAAACTTGCTATTGGATTGTGGAACAATTTCCTTACTTCAACGCTATCTTGTATATGCCTTGAGTGACTAATGAAACTTGTGTCTTCTTCCTTAGCATCACTTTGAGTGGCACTCCTTGAATCCAACACTGAAATTCTATCTCGGGAGCCGATGAATCAATGAGGCTACAAGCGAGAACCGAGAAGAACACTCATCTTCCAAAGTGGGAACATACTAGACCTAACAAGCAAGTCATATCTTTTGCCGAGAATCAACATGAGGCAATCATGCATCACCCATGAGCTTAGTAAGTTAGCAAGTTAGTAAAGTTAGCTAGTCATGGCTTTTCCCATCTAAGGTTTTCCTAAAGTTTCCTTCGCTAGTTTTCTCTCTAAGCAAGACAACTTTCCAAAGTTCTTTTTCATTTTCTTTACATCGGTATTTCTTTCCATACAACCAAATCACAAAAATTTCTTCTTTTTCTTTTTCATGTTGTTTTTCTTTTTGAACATAGAAGAATCTTCGTTTTCCTTCTCTCTTTGACTCGTGACCGCAAATCTTCTATCGTGAGCTCTCCCTGAGGATCGACCCGTATAGCTTATGTTACTACGGTGATTCGGAAGGAGCATATTAAACATTTGATACATTCTCGGAGTTTTGAGCGCGACAATCGAACAAAGAAGGTTGACTCTAAACCCTCTATTTCTGACTTGAGTAAACTCTTCTCCTTTTCTGAACAAACCCCCTGATCCCCGTTGTACGTATCACAGTATCGGTACGTGATACGACGTATATTGTTAATTGGACCTCTGTGGTAGTCCGATTGAGCTGATGTCAGTTTCAAAAATCATTTTCTAATATTTGAGATTTTGCAGAATTTTTCTGGAAATTTTCTGGATTATTTTGAAAAATCTCCGTAGTCGGTGTCGACCGATACCGATAATCATCTCTACGATTTTTAATTCAAACAAAAGAGTTAGATTTTGAGAATCCGCTTTCACCATGTGTCTTAGAATCATATTATCTACATTCAGGTTTTTTTGGAAATTTTCTGAATTTATCGAAAATCCGGCCAAACGGTGTCGCCCGGTATCGGCGAGATACTTCAGGATTTTTAATTTGCAAATAAGACTATATTTCTTCAAACCGTTTTCATATTATGTCTCAGGATAATATTCTCTATTTTCTGTAATTTTGGGCACCATTCGGAGCTGGTCGAATATTGGGCCAATATAACTAATAAAAATATTATTTTTTTTCTTTTCCCTTTCTTTTCTTTTTCTTTCTCTTCTTCTCTGGATCCTTCTCCACGCCACCGCCATACCCAACCGCCTTCCCCCCTTTATAAATTTTTCCCCTCTCTCTCTTTTCCTCTTTCCAAAATCAATCCCTCTCACTCTCTCTCTCTCTCTCTCGTTCTCACACCACCCGCCGCCGGCCTGGGCGGGGCGGAGCCGCCGCCGGCGAGGCAGGGCTGGCTGCCGCCAGCCCTTGCCCCCTCTCTCCTCTTTCTCTCTCTCTCTCTCACGCACCGCTCTCTCCCCTTCTTTCTCCTCTCTCTCTCTCTCCCCGGCTCTGCGTGGCCCCGGACCGCCAGCGCGGCCTGAGCGCCGTCGCCGGCTGGGCGGCCGCCGGCGAGGCGGCCAGGCTGGCCGCTGCCCTGCTCTCTCTTTCCCCCTTCTCTTTCTCTCTCTTTCTCCTCCCCTTGCCGCGGCATGGGCCGCGACGGAGGGCGCTGCCGGCGTGGGCCGCGGAAGGCGCTGCCGGCGTGGGCCGCGGGGTTGCCACCAGCCAGCCCGGCCGGTGGCTAGCGGGGAGACAGCAGCAGCTGTCGCTGCTGCTGCTGCTGTGGTTGTTTAATATTGGGTTCGGATATGGACCCGAACCCAATAACCCTATTAGGTTAGCCAATTGTCTAAAACCCGTTACCATATAAAACCCAATACCCATTTAACTTAAGTATGGGTTGGGTAGTGATCCAAACCCAACCCGTTAAGAGCCCAACCCGCATCCAAACCCAATAAAGGTACTTTTTTAGAAAACCCCCTATTACATTTCAGTATTTGCATTTGAAATATTGTTATTTACATTTTAACCCATCTCTGTTACTTTTAGTATTCGGGCGATATCTGGAGCATCCGGATTCCGATTTGGACGATTCTGGATCCGTTGCGATCATGGGAAAGAGAGCTACCTTCCTATGGCTAGTTTGTGAGTGTTTTCATTTTATAAATTACATTTATTCATGGTAGGTTGAGTGATTGCTTTCGTTCATAAATTGTAAATGTGGATAAATCACGATACATGGTACTGAATCGATACGTCATGATAGAGACGGCTATAACATATACGTAAGAGATGAGTGTATCTATTTCCCATGGTGTAGTTACATTTCTCACATCACTATGACACAGTTACCATACAGACCCACCACTACACTCGACCAGTGATCTCATGTCAACCTCTGATACACTCCACAGGATACTGTCATTTCATGTTCATGACCTCTGTTCCATGGATACGCGATTGATATGTCATGTGCTAGGATCACCGTCCCATAGACAGGCTAAGGCACTGAACGCACTAGACACCAACACTGTTATTGCCTGTTCTGAAAACTACTGATATACGGATACTCTGACACTACTATTACGTGTTATGGAGATACTGCTAAAGGATACCTTGTACACTAGTAGTGGGACACGGTTACACCAATCCACTGGATACCCACATTTCATACATTGATATCATCGTTATATGGATGCTCGGTACTCAGTTCTGCCATGTTTACACATCACGGCTCCACTTGACACTAGTATTGCATGTTCATGAAGCACTGTGATCTATATTCACCAGTATACTGCATGGCTTGTGTTATATTCTTATCATATAGATCACCGTACATATTCCATGCATTATTGTTCTTTGTTATCCCCGTATTCCCGTTATATGATTGTTGCCCGTCACTGATATTGTTATTCCTGTTACTGGACATGCGTGCTGTTGATATGCGATGTGTGGAACTAAGTGCCACGTGGACCCAAGCCACGGGGGCACCTCTAGAATCCCACATCTATTGTTCTCGTTTCCCGTTATATTGTTCCCGTTTCCCGTTATAGTGTTTTATGCTATCAACAGAGCTCAGGTCCTGTTATCATGTTACCCGTATCATGTACTGTAATTATTCTTGTTACATTATATACTTGACATATCAGATCATAAAGATAACTTGGGGATGGGGGAGACTTGACGGTTGATTAGATCTTATCGGGTGATGTACTGGATCCATATTGTTAGTCCCACTGCAGGGGACGGTAGTGCTACCTACCAATTGCTCCATGAGCTCACGTTACTTGATTCATGCTCCCCTCTTAGCGGAGGGCCCTGGTCTCAGCAGCCAGGGGTTTGTTTAAGGCCGTGATCCCGGGTATGCACGGGATACACCTACCCGATAAGAGCTCTTCGACCATTTGGTTTCCAAGTAACATAATAAAATAGTATACATAGTAGTAACGTCGGGAACACTTGTTATTTGGTCACTCTCTCGTTTGGATAATGGTACCCGTATGCCATGTCCGGATGGGTTCGACTGGAGTGCGGGCTCCAGTATGAACTGCCAGTGGTATGGGGACATTGGAAGAGATTGATTAAAATACCAGGTGGAACTGATTGCTACTATTGTATAAAATAACATGACTTGTCTGATACATGTCTACTATTGTTTAGATGTACTTGTTACTGTTCCTGATCATTTATCCGCTATCATGTTAATGTATGCGTTGTTACTTTACCTGTTTTATGCTACACTTTCTAAGGTGGCATACTGCTCATGTACATGTATACTTTGCATTGCTTATATTCTGTTTTGCATTGTCTATCTGCTCACTATGCACAACACAGTAGGATGGTTATGTTGCATATGCCATCTGCATGTTCACTTCTTTCACGTCACCACTAGCATGTTCCTTTCTATCACGTCACCACTAGGCAACAGTACTTATGATATAAACTGGATACGACTATAGACATGACCCGATGATAACCGGCTAGGTAGTGATGGTATTAAAAGATAACATGTCTATATATTTCTACTGCTTCCTATATACTTATTATATAGTATCACTATTACACACATCATGTATTATATATATTAGTATCGTGTTTGTATTACTATAATATATATTACTACCTCCTCCTTCATTTTACCACTCACTAGGTCGCTTTCTGACGACCCTGGGTTTGCGTGCCGAGGTTGGAGATCCGAGTTATCGTTCGGGCAGCTAGTTCATTGGATTCACATAGAAGACTTTACCATCAGGATTCCTTCATAGGTATCTATGAGCTTTGTTTCTGTTATCTTATTTATCCCTGTTTTCTTATCTGTTATGATCACTAACCTCTTTCTGCAGGTATTCTTGTACTTATTTAATGCTGGAAATCTTGTGTAGTGGAGGATATTTCCTGTACTGTGGCTTAACGTACGCGCGAGGGTGTTTTCACCCTGCGTATGTACGTCGCCATAACGTCTCCGTATCCCTGGGATCGGGGCGTACAATGTACATGGCTGGAGCTAACTCTGTCGATGCACATCTGGACCCCCTTTCTATAATTGTGCGAACGGTGTCCGTAAAGGCAAAAGCTGTTTCACTTAGCGCAGGGACAAGGCCAGCTGCAGGTTCTTCAACGCCAAAGTTGTGACCGGCACCTCCAGAATTGTTACTGTGGCAGCCTCTGAGATGACAGCTACAGGAACAAACTTCACGTTACTTAGTTTATCATCGAAGTCTGAAGTGTGTTGTCCTCTATGCCAGTGCTTGCCACGGGCTCTTCCACTTGAACCACCTCGGTACTCTCTGATATTATAATGACCGTGTTAGTAATAACAATAAGAGTGAGGTATATAGGAAATCTTTATTCTCATACCAGCTAAGAATCCGAAGATGGTAGATCTTTCGGTAAGCTGCTCTGAGACGAGGGTTCCTCGGTCATGGTGGTGTACCCTCAGAGATTGTGCCAGTAGCAGAAACTTCAAGGTCCTCTGCGTGGATCAGTTTCTTAATCATCTCCTCAATGTGGGAGGAGGTCGCAGCTTCAGCACCGGTAGCAACTCCTGTAGATGACGTTCAAACGAAGGTTTAAACAACGTATATCTATATCAATAGAGTAATAATTAAGAGGGATAGAAGAAATACCTCGGTGGTGGTGACTTCTCATGATAGCGGAACCATCACAGGGTGTCCACCTGCATCTCTTCCTAAAAAAATGTGTGTAAACTTGCTAGTATCAGGAGGAGTAGGTTAATCGCCAAAGTCAAATTCAACTCTTGTGTAACACCCCATACTCGGTATACGTACACAGTTATGTATCCTGATTTTTGGAGAGTATTTTTTTATTTTATTTTATTTTATCTTCTGTTATTTAAATTCTTACTCATATAGCAGTACTGCATGATTTGACCTTGTTGGTAATCAATTTGACCGATTTCAGTTTCAAATATTATTTTTTAATATTCTAGATTTTTCATGATTTTCTGGAATTTTTCAGAATTTAATTGTAAATCTTCAAAACCGGTGTCGACTAGTGTCGCTGACCGACTCTCAGATTTTTAATTTACAAATGGAGTTGAGAATCTAGAAACGGCTTTCACAGTATTCCTTAAAATCATGATTTCTATCTAAATGATTTTTTTGAGAATTTTTAGATTTTATCAAAAATCCAGCCTATCCGGTGTAGACACCGTTCACAGTGGATTCCAGGATTTTTCTGAAAACCGATTTCACTAAAAATCTTAAAATAATAATTATTATTTTTAAGATTTTTTGGGAAAACTTTCCAAGATACTTAAATTTTTGGACTTTTCCGGAGTTTTCGGTATTTTCCCAGATACCGGAATTTATCCAAATATTCCACTTTTCTCTTTTTCCCATTTTCTCTCTCCTACCTCAAACGCAAGTTTCGCCAACTGGATTCATCATTAAATGTAGTGATCCTCTCCATACTGCATTTAATGCTTATGGGCTAAATCAACTCAGGTCCAATCACCATGCCTTTTTGTCTTTTCTTTTAAACGCAACTTTTGCGTTTTCTACTGGACGCAACCTTGATTTCGCGTTTGGCTCCTTATTTGCCTAGACGCAGCTTTGTTTGTCTTGGGGATGCGACATTCTTTGGAAGGAAACGCCAAGTTTCATTCATTAAGTGAGATTGGCACATTATATATTATTTCCCCCCTTTATATATATACACTCCCATCTTCTCTCTCCTTCACTTTCTCTTCTCCTCCTTCATTTGCAGCCAGCAGGAGCACCAAAAACAGCAGCCCAAGCTTCTTGGCTGGCCATCACAACCCATTTTCTCCATCTTTTCACCACCAATAACTCCACCAACTCTTCCACCTTCTTCCCTCCATCTCCTCCTCCATTTCCAACAACTACACCATCTTCTTCGACCTCTTTTCACCAAGAAACATCAAAGAAACCCATCCTTCCATCAAACTCCACCACCACCTGCACCACCGTAGCCACCACCTAGCATACCATCTTCACCTCCTCGTCATCCTCTTTCCGACGAACTATAGATTCGTCCTCCGAAACATCGTTTGCAAAATCCCATTTTTTCAAGTTGAACTATACTTGCACCTTCAACCTCTCTCCTTCTTTTAAGGCCGGCCACCTCCTTGGATTGGGGGCCGTGCTCTCTTCATCATCGGCAAGACTCTAGGGCCGGTACCCTCCTTTTGGATTGGGGCCGAGCTTTTCTTCGTCGGACGCATCAAAGGAACATTTTAGGCGAGTAACTTTACTCGCCAAGACATGGATAACTATTTTCATACTTGTAATTTTTATCAATAAACGCAACCCTCAAAAGTCAGGTTCTGCTCTCCGTTTGCACTCTGTTAGTCGACTTGACCCAGTCATTAGTCGACTTGAACCTTTATTAGTCGACTACTCCCTTACCTCAAGTCGACTAGCTTATTTGAAACGCGCCCTTTTTCTGAAAACGCGACCTTATTAGTCGACTACCCCTTTTCCTAGTCGACTAACTTTTTCTGAAGACGCGCTTTTTTTCTGAAAACGCGGCCTTATTAGTCGACTATCTTTTTCCCCTAGTCGACTAACTTTTTCCTGAAGACGCGGCTCTCTGAGACGCGGCCTTATTAGTCGACTACCCATTTTCCCTAGTCGACTAACTTTTTCCTGAAGACGCGGCCTATGAGACGCGACCTTATTAGTCGACTTGGCCTTCCTCTATAGTCGACTAACCCTTCATAAGTCGACTACTTGCTTCTCCCTAGTCGACTAAGTTTGGCTGCCTGCTCTGGTTAATCACTTCTTGAATATGGACCTTATCCTCGGACTTGTATTATATATATTGTTATTACATGACTTGTCACTTGACGAATATCTCCTCTTGTCATGCTATCTCTTGACACCAGGCATGACACACTTGACTCTTTTAATTATCACGATAACGGGAATGGTAACCGGGCATCTTGTTTTACAAACTTGAATTACGTGATAGTACACATTGTACTCCTGATACTCATGTTTCATAATATTCCGGACTTGCTCCTGCTCATTCCCGAAATCGGATAATTACCTAAATAACTCATAAAATGAGACAACTTACATCGGGTCGGAGGAAACATGCGGCTATCAATATATGTTCGTGTTTACAGTGGTTTTAGGTATGTTGTGCAACTACATTTTCCGGTTTGACCTGAGGGCCTCCAGGCGACCGAGGGGAGCGCTGGCTCCCTCCTTCTTGT
The DNA here is from genome assembly GCA_038442645.1 of Agave tequilana. Taxonomy (NCBI): domain Eukaryota; kingdom Viridiplantae; phylum Streptophyta; class Magnoliopsida; order Asparagales; family Asparagaceae; genus Agave; species Agave tequilana. The sequence goes on from JAVJIF010028985.1 coordinate 51,973, forward strand.
ACACTTGACAAGGGCATCCTATAAGACCCTACTGTACACCTTGCGGCTGGTTCCGTCCACCAGAAACGAACAATCCTGGGCCGTGGTCCCGGTATGCACGGGACCCACTGTAAACATTGTTCGTTGATACCCCGCTAGTTTCCAATAACAACCTTGCTTACTCGGATGTGGATCTATGTGTGCTGGACGCTAGTTCACATAGCTAGACATCAGAGTAAGACAAGTAATAATAATAAAAGACGTCAATTGTGGATGTTGTATGCGCTTGGATTACGATGACATGAGATAAAGGTATATAGATGAGGGTTTCCTTGTTTGGATTATTCCCTCGAGGTACTAGTCTCATGAGGTCGTAGCCTAAGCTAGTACAATGTCTTCCCAACTTTAACGTTATGCTTCCTTACTTGCTGGCTGATTATTCATGATACTACATCAACTCTCCTACTCATATCTTTTATGCCACTCGGCTGTAACCTGATCATTTGTTTGGGAGGTCCTGACTCCCTTGAATTTGTATGTTCAGGTTCTGAAGCATGGATTGAAGTGGAGCCCTCCACTGAAGATCAAGCCTATTCTTGGACAAGCTGATTTGCCCTAGCTCCTTCCGTTCCTGAATCCTTCTGCTAGCTCGGGGATCTTCTTCTCAGCCCGTGAGCACCTTTTGTTGTACAAATTATAATTTCACTTTTGTATCTGGCTGTGATATAATGTACATGTATCAGTATATCACGCTCTGTGATGACTTTATAATCTTTATGTTGGAATGTATATTGCCACGTGCTTCCGTACTCTTTTACTTGCATGTATTGTTGCTTAGCGTATATACGTGAGGGTACTTCCGACCTGCGTATGTACGTCGCAGTAACGTCTCCGTACCCTCCGGATCGGGCGTTAACAGGTTGGTATCAGAGAGCTAGGCTCTCACACCTACAGTACAACCAAATTGCAAATTAATGGGATCTTAATTTGCAATTGGGGTGCATGAGTTTCGGTTTATACATTTCAACTACCAATATACAAAGTATCATTCCTTCTTGATATTCCTTCCCTGATTCCTAAAGTCCATCTATCTTTTGCTTTCACTCTCTTTCCAGACATTTTTACCAACATAGATATGGATAGAAGGTCAGGACGTAACAACTCGCGGCAGTCACAGACGACCCACAGGGGAAATGCTGATATCTTAGGGTTATCCAGAATATGTGGAGAATCAACAAAGGCAGACCGAAACTCCTCCGGCAAGGATTGATAGCAGCTCCTCAAGAACGGAGGCCAGGCAACGTGTCAGACTTCAGGCGGTTGCAGCCGGCAATATTTAAGGGGGAGAAAAACCGCTAGATGCCGAGCAATGGCTAATTGACACAACAGATCTCTTGAAGGCAGCAAGGGTCCCAGAGGAAGATAAGGTGAAGTCGCCAAGATCCAATTAAAGGACGTGGCTAGAAACTGGTGGCTAGCTGAAGAAGCGAGACTGGATAAACCCATCACTTGGGACCAGTCTCTAAAAGCTTTTATGATAGATTCTTCCCTACCACAGCTCAGAAAGAGAGGAAGAACAATTCATCCGACTTCAACAATGGAACCGGTCTGTTGACGAATATGCTGCTGAGTTCTTAAGGCTGAGCCGTTTTGCTCCATATATGATAGCTGATGAGGAGAAACGGGCAAGTAGATTCAGCAGGGCTTACAAATGGATATTCAAGTCCTTTTGATTCCCAGCAGCTGAAAACGTATTCCCAGGGCCTCACTGTAGCTCGGGAAGTGGAGCGAGGATTGGAGAAAAAAAGAACCTTGATCAGAGGAGGAGTCAGGCCATGAAGAGGCCATTTCAGCAACTGGGCAGAGAAGGTCCAGTCAGGACTGCAAAAGTCCCAATGGTTAGAAGACCATTTCGGTCAGCCCCTCCTCAGTCAACTCAAAGAGTTCCTGTTCTTTGTTAATTATTGACGCCAGAGGCCAGGTCACTTGCAAAAGGATTGTCGCAGGGCTAATGGTTGTGCCTGGCATGTGGATCCGGTGATCACACAATAGAAGGCTGCCCCTTAAGAGAACTGGGATGAAACAGGACCCTACCGGCACTTCCTGCACCTATTGGACAGAGGAATCAGGGCCGATAGTCGGAAGGGCCCCTCTCCCTCCACAACAACGGGCTTTACGCCCAGCTCTAAGGGGAGGAAGAACAACAGCAGGTCGTGGAAGAGGACGAGCCTACAACTTGACAGCGGAAGAGGCCCAAACTTCTGGAGAAGTGGTGACAGGTAAGATTATGGTGCACTCTAAACATTTCTTAGCCCTCTTTGATTCTGGCGCTTCTCATTGTTACATATCAGATAGTTTCATTGCTTTGAACTCTATACCTGTGAATCTTTAGACCACCAGTGGAAGATTAGTACCGGTAATGGGGTAGTCATCTCTAACAGATTTGTGTAGATTGTCCGGTGGAACTGTGTGACAGGACATTAGCAGTGGATATGCTCGTGGGATACTAAGGGTACGACGTAATCTTAGGCATGACTTGGCTCAGCAATACCATGCGGTCATGATTGTCGAAACAAGAAAGTCATTTTCAGAATACCGCTTCAACCTGAGTTCCAATTTGAAGGAGAACATAAGCCTACAAGGGTAAAACACAGATGACTGCTGCTGAGATCAGGAAAAGAAAGTACAGTTTGGAATGAGTATCCAGAAGTATTTAAAGAGATCTCAGGACTTCCACCTGACAGAGTAATTGAGTTCTCCATTGATGTCATTCCGGG
>JAVJIF010028986.1:0-60165 GCA_038442645.1 Agave tequilana
AAAAGTCAAACTTTCAGCCTCAATTAGCTTGAACTAGGCTTATAAGAGCCGAATAGGGTTAAAATGAGAGAAACCAGGATTTTAAGAGTCGAGATTTGAATTACATAGGTTTTATGTATAATCACTACTAATTAAACTGTTTGTAGTCTTAATCAAGAAATTTGATCAAAAGTTAAACTTTCAGCCCCAATTGCCTGAACTCGGCTTTATAAGAGTCGATAGGCTCAAACGGGGAGAAAACGTGGCTTTCAAGAGCTGGGAGTAGTATTACCATAGTTTCTAATACAATTACTACTAATGAAACTAGTTTCTAGTCTTAATCTGAAAGTTGACTTAAGTCAAACTTTCAGCCCCGATTAGTTTGAACTACGCCATATAAGAGCCAAATACGACCCAAACTGGAGAAAAACAAGTTCTCAAGAGCTGAGAGTGGTATTACAAGTTTCTATGTAACAATTATTACTAATTAACTTTGTTTTTAGTGTTAGTTGAAAGTTTGTCAAATTTTCAGTTCTGATGGTTTGAACTAGGCTTATAAGAGCCGAAAAGTACCTAAACGGTGAGAAAATAAGGTTTTCAAGAGCCAGGAGTAGTATTACATTATTTTTTTATATAACCACTATAAATAAAACTTGTTTCTATTCTTAAGTTAGAAGTTGATCAAAAGTTAAAGTTTCAGCTCCGATTAGCCTGCACTAAGCCTTATTCCTGCCGAATAGGGACCAAAAAGAGATAAAAACATAGTTTTCAAGGGCCTTTAAGGTATTACATAGTTTCTATATACAATCATGCTAATTAACCTTATTTCTAGTATTTATTGGGAAGTTTGACCAACGTGAAATTTCAGCCCCGATTGGCCTGAACTAGGCCTTTTAAGAGCTGAAGAGGGTCTCAGCAGGAAGAAAATGCAGTTTGTAGTATTATAATGTTTTTTAAATATAATAACTACAGTTAAACTTGCTTCTAGTTTTAATTAGAAAGTTTGACCAAAAATCAAATCTCCAACCCTTATTGGCCGGAACTTGGCTTAATAAGAGCCGAATAAGGCCCAAACGGAGAGAAAAAACATGATTTCAAGAGCTGAGAGTGGTATTACATAGTTTCATGTACAAGTACTAATAATTGACTTAATTCTAGTGTTAACTGAAAGTTGATCAAAAGTCAAAACTTCAGCTCAACTTGATCTGAACTAGGCCTTATAAGAGCCGGATAGGCCAAACTAGGAGAAAACAAGGTTATCAAGAGCGGTAGTATGTACATAGTTTTATGTATAATTACTACTAATTAGACTTGTTTCTATCATAATTTGAAAATTTGACCAAAAAGTCATACTTTCAGCCCCGAATGGCCTGAACGAGGCCTTATAAGAGGAATAGGCCCAAACGGGAGAAAAAATATGGTTTTAAGAGATGAAAGTTGTATTACATAGTTCCTATGTATAATTGCTGTAATTAATTTGTTTCTATTGTTAATTGATAAGTTTAACTAAAGATAAAATTTTTAGCCCCGATTAGCCAGAATTAGGCGTTATAAGAGCCGAATAAGGCCCAAACGGGAGAAAATGAGATTTTCAAGCACCTGGAGTGGTATACATAGTTCTGTTTATAACTGATATTATTAAAAATTGTTTCTATTTTTAATTTGAAAGTTTGACCTTAGTCAAACTTTCAGCCCTAATTAGCTTGAATTAGGCAGTATAAGTGCGAAAAAGGGCCTAAATCGAAGTAAAACATGATTTTCAAGAGCTGAGAGTGGTATCCAAAGTTCCTATATACAATTACTGCTAATTAATATTGTTTCTAGTATTAATTAGGAAGGTTAACCGAAAGTCAAACTTTCAGTCTCGACTGGCTTGAACTAAGCCTTATAAGAGCGAATAAGGTCCAAACGGAGAGAAAATGTGGTTTTCAAGCGTGGGGAGTAGTATTACAAAGTTTTAATATATAATATACTAATGAAACCTATTTCTAGTCTTCATTTAAAAGTTTGATTAAAAGTCAAACTTTCAGCCCCGATTGGCCTAAACTAGGTTTTATAAGAATCGAATATGGCCTAAACAAGGAGAAAACGTGATTTTAAAGAGCCAAGAGTTGTATTACATAGTTTCTATATATAATTATTACTAATTAAACTTGTTTCCAATCTTAATTTGGAAGTTAGACCAAAAGTCAAACCTTCTGCCCATATTGGCCTGAATTAGCCTTATAAGAGCCAAGTAGGGCCCAAACTAGAAGAAAAAAATGTTTTCAAGAGCTGAGAGTGGTATTACATAGTTTTTATGTATAATTACTGCTAATTAACCTTGTTTTGAGTATTAATTAAGAGTTTAACTAAAACTCAAACTTTTAAACCCAGTTGACCTGAACAATGCCTTATAAGAGTCTAATAGGCCCCACATGAAGAAAATACGATTAGCAAGAGTCGGGAATAGTATTATATAGTTTTCATGTATAACTACAATGAATTAAAGTTATTTCTTGTCTTTATCTGGAAGTTTGACCCCAAGTCAAACTTCCAGTCCTGATTAGCATGAACTCAGCCTTATAAGAGCCGAATTAGGCCAAAATGGAGATAAAATATGGTTTTCACGGGTCGGTAGTAGTATCTCATAGTTTCTATATACAATTACTACTAATTAAACTTGTTTCTGGTCTTAATCTGAAAGTTTGACCTAAAATCAAATTTCCAGCCCTGATGGCCCGAACTTGGCCTTTGAGAGCTAAATAGGGCCAAACGAGGAGAAAGCATGGCTTTCAAGAGCTGAGAGTAGTATGATATAGTTTCTTCATGGAATTAATACTACTTAAACTTTTTTCTAGTCCTAATTGAGAAGTTTAACCAAAAGACAAACTTTCAGTTGCGATTGAACAGAACTAGGTCTAATAGATTCGAATAGAGCCCAAAAGGGGAGAAACATAGGTTTTCAAGAGTCAGAAGTAGAATTACATAGTTTTCATATAATTATCTTTAACTAAACTTGTTCTACTCTTAACTTGAATATTTGATCAAAAGTCAAACTTTAAACCCCGATTGTCCCTGAACTCGGCTTTATTATATTCAAGTAGGGCCCAATAGGGAGAGATCATGTTTTTATGGAGCTGAAAGTAGTATCACATAGTTTTAGTGTATAATTACTACTAATTAAACTTATTTCTATTCTTAATCTGGAAGTTTGACCAAAAGTCAAACTTTCAGCCCCGATTGACCTGATCTATGCCTTATACGAGCCAAATAGGGCCCAAACACGAAGAAAACATTATTTTCAAGAGCTGCGAGTAGAATCATATTATTCTATGTATATTTATTACTAATTAAACTTATTTCTAGTGTTAACTGGAAAGTTTAACTAAAAGTCAAACTTTCAGCCCATATTGGCATGAACTAAGGCCTTATAAGAGTCGAATAGGGCCCAAACAAGGAGGAAAACCCGAATTTCAAGAGTTGGGGTACTATTACGTAGTTTCTATGTACAATTACTGCTAATTAAACTTATTTATAGTTGTAATCTGAAAGCTTGAGTTTAATCTAACTTGCAGCCCCGATTGACCTGAATTAGGCCTTATAAGAACCGAATTGTGCCCAAATGGGGAAAACATGATTTTAAGAGCCGGGAGTTATATTACATAATAATTTCTATGTATAATTAAACTTATTTCTAGTTTTTATCTAAAATTTTGACCAAAAGTCAAACTTCAGTCCCAATTGGCTTAAACTACACCTCATAAAAGCCGAATATGGCCAAAATAAGGGAAAATATGGTTTTCAAGCACCTTGAGTGGTTTACATAGTTTCTATGTAGATTTACTAATAATTAAACTTGTTTCTAGTTTAATTGGTAAGTTTGACCAAAGTCAAATTTTCAGCCCTTATTGGCCTGAATTGCTTTATAAGAGCCGATTAGGGCTCAAACGAAAGAAAATAAGATTTTCAAGAGTCGGGAATAGTATTACATAAATTTATATAAAATTTATACTAATTATACTTGTTTCTAATCTTAATTGGGTAGTCTGAATAAAATTCAAACTTTCAGCCTCGTTTGGCCTGAACTTGGCCTTATAAGAACCGAATAAGGCCTAAACGTGGAGAAAAAGTGGTTTTAAAGAGTCGAGAGTAGTATTACATAGTTTCTATGTATAACTACTAATTAAACATGTTTTATTTTTAATTTGAAAGTTTCACTAACTCAAAGTTTCAGCCTGAATTAGGCTTTATAAGAGCCGAATGGGATCTAAACGAGAGGAAAAAATGGTTTTCAAGTGTCGTTAGTTGTATTACATAGTTTCTATGTACAATTACTTCTAATTAACCATGTTTTTAGTGTTAATTGAGATGTTTGACAAAAAGTCAAACTTTCAGCAGACAGGTTTTATGTACAAATACTATAAAACTAGATATTCAATATGAAGAACAAGCAAAATTCGGCTCTTGAAAACCTCATTTTCTCCATGTTTAGGCCCTTTTCGGCTCTTATAAAAGGCCTAGTTTAGGCCAATCAGGTCAGAAATTTTAACTTTTGGCAAAACTTCCAAATTAAAAATAGAAACAAGTTTAATTAAAATCAGTTATAGATATAAATATGCGATACTACTCTCGGCTCTTGAAAGACATGTTTTCTCCCCGTTTGGGCCCTATTCGACTCTTATAAGGCCTAAATCACGCCAATGAGGCTCAAAGTTAGACTTTTGGTCAAACTTCCGTATTAAGACTAGGAACAAGTAATTATAACTGAAAACTATGTAATACTACTCCCAGCTCATGAAAACTCGCATTCTCTCCGTTTGGGCCCTAATCGGTTCTTAAAAGGCATAATTCAGTAGTAGAAAAGGGCTGAAAGTTTGACTTTTAGTCAAGCTTTCAAATTGAAATAGAACGAGTTTAATTAGAAGTAATTATATATAAAAAATATGTAATACTATACTCCGCTCTTGAAAAAAAGCATTTTCTTCACGTTTAGATCCTATTCGGCTCTTTAAAGGATAGTTCAGGTCAATTGGGGCTAAAACTTTGACTTTTGGTCAAACTTTCAATTAACACTAGAAATAAGATTAATTGTATTAATTGCATATTGAAACTATATAATACAATTATTGCTCTTGAAAACCTTGTTTTCCATCTGTGGGGCCCATTCAGCTCTTATAATTTCTAGTTCAGGCCAATCGGGACTGAAGGTTTGACTTTTGGCCAAACTTTTCCATTAAGAATAGAAACAAGTTTAACTAGCAGTAATTATATATAAAAATTATGTGATACTAATCTCGGCTCTTGAAAACCATGTGTTTCTCCTCGTTTAGGCCCTATGTGGTTCTTATAATGCCTAATTCAGGCCAATCAGGGCTGAAGATTTGACTTTTAGTTAAACTTTCAAATTAACACTGGAAACAAGTTTAATTAGTAGTAATTATACATAGAATCTATGCAATACCATTCACGGCCCTTGTTAAACATGTTTTCTCTAGTTTGGTTCCAATTCAGCTCTAATAAGGCCTATTTCAGGCCAATCGGGACTAAAAGTTTGACTCTTAGTCAAACTTCTAAATTAAGAAGAGAAACAAGTTTAATTTATAGTAGTTATACATTAAAACTATGTAATACTACTCCCAGCTCAATAAAACCTTGTTTTCTCCACGTTTTGGCCCTTTTCGGCTCATATAAGGCTCAGCTCAAGTCAATCGAAGCTGAAATTTTGGCTTTTGGTCAAACTAGAAATTAAGAATAGAAATCAGTTTAATTGGTTATAGTTAAACATAGAAACAATGTGATACTACTGTCGTCTCTTTTAAAACTATGTTTTCTCCCTGTTTTGGCCCTATTCAGCTCTTATATAGCTTGGTTCAGGCCAATCGGGGTTGAAATTTTGAATTTTAGTGAAACGACCAAATTAAGACAAAAAACAAGTTTAATTAATAGTAATTATACATAAAAAAATATGTAATACTACTCTCAACTCTTGAAAACCTCATTTTCTCCCCATTTAGGTCCTCCTATTCGGCTCTTAAAAGGCCTAATTCAGGCCAATCGAGGCTTAAAAATTTGAAATTTCGTCAATCTTCCCAATAAACTAACAAGATTAATAGTAGTATTGTACGTAGTAGAAATTATGTAATACCATTGAAGGCCCTTGAAAATTATGTTTCATCTCCTTTAGTCCCTATTCGGCTCTTAAGAGGCTTAGTGCAGGCTAAATCGGAGCTGAAACTTTAACTTTTGGTCAACTTCTAAATTAAGAATAGAAACAAGTTTAATTTATAGTTGTATATAAAAAACTATGTAATACTACTCTCAGCTCTTGAAAACCTTATTTTTTTCCCGTTTTGGCACTATTGGTTCTTATAAGGTTTTGTTCAAGCCAATGAGGACTGAAAATTTGACAAACTTCCAATTAATACTAAAAAAAAAGTTAATTAGCAATAATTGTATACAGAAACTTGTAATACCACTCTCAGCTTTTGAGAACCTTGTTTTTCTCCGGTTTGGGCCGTATTTGGCTCTTATATGGCGTAGTTCAGGCTAATCGGGACTGAAAGTTTACTTTTTGGTCAAATTTCAAAATTAAAAATAGAAACAAGTTTAATTTGTAGTAGTTATACTTACAAACTATATGATACAACTTCCGGCTCTTGAAAAGCATGTTTTCTCCCCATTTCGGCCCTATTCAGCACTTATAAGGCTTGGTTCAGAGGCTGAAAATTTGACTAATGGTAAACTGTTCAATTAAGACTAGGAAATGTTTTTTAGTAGTAATATACATAAAATCTATGTAATACTACTCTCAGCTCTTGAAAACCTCATTTTTTTCCCTGTTTGGGCCCTATTCTGCTCTTATAAGGACTAGTTTAAGTCAATCGAAGCTGAATTTTGGCTTTTAGTTAAACTATAAATTAAGAATAGAAACCAGTTTAATTAGTTATAGTTATACATAGAAATAATGTGATACTACTCTCGGCTCTTTAAAACCATGTATTTCCCCCGTTTGGCCCTTATTCGGCTTTATAAGGCTTGGTTCAGGCCAATCGGGGTGAAAGTTTAATTTTGGTGAAACTTCTCAATTAAGACTAGAAACAAGTTTAAATAATAGTTATTTTTTATAAAAAAATATGTCATACTACTCTCGGCTCTTGAAAACCTCATTTTCTCCCGTTTGAGTCCTATTCAGCTCTTATAAGGCCTAGTTCAGGCCAATCGGGGCAGAAAATTTGAAACTTGGTCAAACTTTCTAATTAATGCTAGAAACATTGTTAATTAGTACTAATTATACTTAAAAACTATGTAATACTATTCAAGACCCTTGAAAACTAAGTTTTCTTCTTATTTAACCCCTATTCGGCTCTTATAAGTCAAAGTTCTGGCCAATCGGGATTGAAAGTTTGGTTTTTGGTAAACTTTCAAATTAAGAATAGAAACATATTTAATTTATAGTAGTTATACATAATAATTATGTAATACTACTTCTGCCTCTTGAAAACCTCATTTTCTCCCCTTATAAGGCTCTATGTAGCTCTTATAAAGCCGAATTTAAATAAATCGAGGCTGAAAGTTTAAATTTTGGTCAAACTTCCAATTAACACTAGAAACAAGGTGTAATTCATATAGAAACTATGTAACACCACTCACGGCTCTTGAAAATCATATTTTCCTCTTATTTGGGCCCTACCTGGCTTTTATAAGGCCTATTTTAGGCCAATAGGGGCTGAAGGGTTTGACTTTAGGTCAAACTTTTTATTTAAGTTTAGAAATAAGTTTAATTAGTAGTAATTATGCATCAAAACCATGTGATACTACTCTCGATTCTTGAAAACTATGTTTTCTTCTCGTTTGGGCCCTATTCGGCTCTTATAATACTGGTTCAGGCCAATTGGGTTGAAAGTTTGACTTTTGATAAACTTCTAGATTAAGACAAGAATTAAGTCTGATTGTAGTATTAATATATAAAAACTATAAAATACAACTCTTGGCTCTTAAAAGCCATGTTTTCACCACTTTTAGGCCATATTCGGCTCTTATAAGGCCTAGTTCAGGCCAATTTGGGCTGAAAGTTTGACTTTTAATCAAACTTCTCAATTAAGGCTAGAAATATGTTTAAATAGTAGTAATTATACATAAGAACTATGTAATACTACTTCGAGCTCTGAAAAACTGTATTTTCTCCCCGTTTGGGCCCTATTCAGCTCTACAAGGCTTAGTTCAGACCAATCAGACTGAAAGTTTGACGTTTGGTCCAACTTCCCGATTAACACTATTAATTAGTATTAATTGTACATAAAAATTATGTAATACCACTGTCAGCTTTTGAAAACTATGTTTTCCCGCAGTTTGGGCCCTATTTGGCACTTATATGGCCGAGTTCAGGCAAATTAATCGGGGCTAAAAGTTTGACTTTTGGTCAAAATTTCAAATTAATAATAGAAACAAGTTTAATTAGAAGAAGATATATATAGAAACTTAGTGAAACTACTCCCGTCTCTTGAAAGGCATGTTTTCTCCCTTTGGGCAGTATTCAGCTCTATAAGGCCTAGTTCAGGCTAATAAGGGCTGAAATTTGACTTTTGATCAAAGTCCAAATTAGGAATAGAAATTAGTTTAATTAGTAGTAGTTATACATAAAAACTATGTGACCTTACTCCCGGCTCTTGAAAATTATTTTTTCTCCCTGATTGGGCCATATATGGCTCATATAAGGCCTACTTTAGACCAATCAGGGCGAGAAAGTTTAAATAGTATAACTTCTCAATTTAGACTAGAAACAAGTTTATTACTAATAATATACATAAAAACTATGTAATACTACTCATGGCTCTTGAAATCTCATTTTTCTCCGTTTGGGTCCTATTCAGCTTTTTTAAGGACTAGTAGTTCAGGCTAATCAGGGCTAAAAGTTTGATTTTTTGTTAAACTTTCCATTAATACTAGAAATTTAGTAATTAGTAGTAATTATATATAAAAATTATGTAATACCTTTTCACAGCCCTCGAAAACTATGTTTTTCCTCCGTTTGGTCCCAATTCTACTCTCATAAGGCCTAGTTCAAGCCAATCGGGGCTGAAAGTTTGACTTTTAGTTAAACTTCTCCATTAACACTAGAAATAAGGTTAATTAGTAGTAATGATGCATAAAAACTACGTAATACCTTTCATAGCCCTCGAAAACTATGTTTTCCTCTGTTTGGTCCCCCAATTCTGCTCTCATAGCCTAGTTCAAGCCAATCGGGGCTGAAAGTTTGACTTTTGATCAAACTTACAAATTAACACAAGAAACAAGGTTAATTATTAGTAATTGTACGTAGAGACTATTCAATACCATTCACAACCCTTAAAAACCAAGTTTTCCTCTCGTTTTATCTCGATTCGGCTCTATAAGACCTAGTTCAGGCCAATCGGGGGCTAAAAGTTTGACTCTTGGTCAAACTTCTAAATTAAGGATAGAAACAAGTTTAATTTAGTGTAGTTATCCATAAAAACTATGTAATATCAATCTCGGCTCTTGAAAACCTCATTTTCTTCACCTTTGGGCCCTTTTCGGCTCTTATATAAGGCCTAGTTCAGGCCAATCGAGGATGAAATTTTGACTTGTGGTAAAACTTTCAAATTAAGAATAGAAACAAGTTTAATTAATATCAGTTATACATATAAATTATATGATACTACTCTCGGTACTTGAAAGACATGTTTTCTCCCCGTTTGGGCCCTATTCGACTCTTATAAGACCTAATTCAGGCCAATGAGGCTGAAAATTAGACTTTTGGTCAAACTTCCATCTTATGACTAGGAACAAGTAATTATAACTAAAAACTATGTAATACTACTCCCAGCTTATGAAAACCTCGTATTTCTCCCCGTTTGGGCCCTAATCGGCTCTTAAAAGGCATAATTCAGGACAAAAAGGGCGGAAAGTTTGACTTTTAGTTAAGCTTTCAAATTGTAATAGAAACGAGTTTAATTAGAAGCAATTATATATTAAAAAAACAAGTAATACTATACTCCGGTCTTGAAAAAAAGAAATTTTCTTCATGTTTGGATCCTATTCGGCTCTTTAAAGGCTAGTTCGGGTCAATTGGGGCTAAAACTTTGACTTTTGGTTAAACTTTCAATTAACACTAGAAATAAGATTAATTGCATATTAAAACTATATAATACAATTATTTCTCTTGAAAACCTTGTTTTCCATCTGTTGGGCCCTATTCAGATCTTATAATTTCTAGTTCAGGCCAATCGGGGCTGAAGGTTTGACTTTTGGTCAAACTTTTCCATTAAAAATAGAAACAAGTTTAATTAGTAGTAATTATATATAAAAATTATGTGATACTACTTTCGGCTCTTGAAAACCATGTTTTCCCCGTTTAGGCCCTATTTGGTTCTTATAATGCCTAACTCAGGCCAATCAGGGCTCAAGGTTTGACTTTTTGTCAAACTTTCAAATTAACACTGGAAACAAAGTTTATTAATAGTAATTGTATATAGAATCTATGCAATACCATTCACGGCCCTTGTTAACCATGTTTTCCTCTCGTTTGGTCCCAATTCAGCTCTAATAAGGCCTATTTCAGGCCAATCGGAGCTAAAAGTTTGACTTTTAGTCAAACTTCTAAATTAAGAAGAGAAAATAAGTTTAATTTATAGTAGTTATACATAAAAACTATGTAATGTTACTCCCAGCTGTATAAAACCTCATTTTCTCAACGTTTTGGCCCTTTTCAGCTCTTATAAGGCTTAGTTCAAGTCAATCGAAGCTGAAATTTTGGCTTTTGGTCAAAATAGAAATTAAGAATAGAAACCAGTTTAATTAGTTGTAGTTAAACATAGAAACAATGTGATACTACTTTTGTCTCTTTAAAACTATGTTTTCTCCTATTTTGGCCCTATTCGACTCCTATATAGCTTGATTCAGGCCAATCGGGGTTGAAAATTTGAATTTTAGTGAAACGACCCAATTAAGACAAAAAACAAGTTTAATAAATAGTAATTATACATAAAAAATATGTAATACTACTCTAAACTCTTGAAAACCTCATTTTGTCCCTATTCAGGTCCTCCTATTCGGCTTTTATAAGGCCTAGTTCAGGCCAATCGAGACTAAAAATTTAAAATTTGGTCATTCTTCCCAATAAACTAACAAGATTAATTAGTAGTATTGTACATAGAAATTACGTAATACCATTGAAGTCCCTTGAAAACTATGTTTTCATCTCCTTTGGTCCCTATTCGGCTCTTAAGAGGCTTAGTGCAGGCTAATCGGAGCTGAAACTTTAACTTTTGGTCATCTTCTAAATTAAGAATAGAAACAAATTTAATTTATAATAGTTATATTAAAAAACTATGTAATACTACTCTCAGCTCTTGAAAACCTTATTTTTTTTCCGTTTTGGCACATTCGGCTCTTATAAGGCCTAATTCAAACCAATCAGGACTGAAAATTTGACAAGCTTCTAATTAACACTAAAAACAAAGTTATTAGCAATAATTGTGCACAGAAACTTGTAATACCACTCTCAGCTCTTGAGAACCTTGTTTTTCCCGGTTTGGGCCGCATTTGGCTCTATATAGGTGTAGTTCAGGCCAATTGGGGCTAAAAGTCCTTTGGTCAAAATTTTAAATTAAAAATAGAAATAAGTTTAATTTGTAGAGTATATACTTACAAACATATGATACTACTCCCGGCTCTTGAAAAGCATATTTCTCCTCATTTCGGCTCTATTCGACACTTATAAGGCTTGGTTCTAGCGAATTAAGGCTGAAAATTTGACTTATGGTAAAACTGTTCAATTAAGATTAGAAACAAGTTTATTTAGTAGTAATATACATAAAAACTATGTAATACTACTCTCAGCTCTTGAAAACCTCATTTTTTTCCCTGTTTGGGCGCTATTCAGCTCTTATAAGGCTTAGTTCAAGTCAATCGAAGCTGAATTTTGGCTTTAATCAAACTATAAATTAAGAATAGAAACCAGTTTAAATAGTTAAAGTTATACATAGAAACAATGTGATACTACTCTCGGCTCTTTAAAACCATATATTTTCTCCGTTTGGCCCTTATTCGGCTTTCCCCGTATCGGCTTGGTTCAGGCCAATCGGGGCTGAAATTTTAATTTTTGATGAAACTACTTAATTAAGACTAGAAACTAGTTTAAATATTAGTAATTTTATATAAAAAAATATGTCATACTACTCTCGGCTCTAGAAAACCTCATTTCTCCCCGTTTGAGTCCTATTCAGCTCTTATAAGGCCTAGTTAAGGCCAATCAGGGCTGAAAATCTGAAATTTGATCAAACTTTCCATTAACACTAGAAACAAGGTTAATTAGTATTAATTATATAAAAAACTATGTAATACTATTCAAGACCCTTGAAAACCATGTTTTCCTCTTGTTTGGCCCCTATTCGGCTCTTATAAGTCATAGTTCTGGCCAATCGGGATTGAAAGTTTGGCTTTTGCACTTTCAAATTAAGAATAGAAACACATTTAATTTACAGTAGTTATATATAAAAATTATGTATTCCTACTCCTGCCTCTTGAAAACCTCATTTTCTCCCTTATAAGGCCCCATGTAGCTCTTATAAGGCCAAATTTAGGTAAAACGAGGGTGAAAGTTAAAATTTTGGTCAAACTTCCAATTAACACTAGAACAAGGTGTAGTAATTCATATAGAAACTATGTAACACCACTCTCGGCTCTTGAAAATTATGTTTTCCTCTTGTTTGGGTCCTCCTACATGGCTTTTATAAGGCCTATTTAAGGCCAATAAAGGCTAAAGGGTTTGACTTTAGGTCAAACTTCTCAATTAAGTCTAGAAATAAGTTTAATTAATAGTAATTATACATCAAAACCATGTGATACTACTCCCGATTCTTGAAAACCATGTTTTCTACCAGTTCAGGCCAATTGGGTTGAAAGTTTGACTTTTGGTCAAACTTCTAGATTAAGACTAGAATTAAGTCTGATTAGTAGTAATTATATATAAAAACTATGAAATATAACTCGTGGCTCTTTAAAGCCACGTTTTCACTCCTTTTAGGCCATATTCGGCTTTTATAAGGCCTAGTTCAGGCCAATTTGGGCTGAAAGTTTGACTTTTGATCAAACTTCCCAATTAAGACTAGAAACAAGTTTAAATAGTAGTAATTATATATAAGAATTATGTAATACTACTTCGAGCTCTGGAAAACTATATTTTCTCCACATTTGGGCCCTATTCAAGCTCTTACAAGGCTTAGTTCAGTCCAATCAGACTGAAAGTTTGATGTTTGGTCCAACTTCTTGATTAACACTATTAATTAGTAGTAATTGTATATAGAAACTATGTAATACCATTGTCAGCTTTTGAAAACTATGTTTTCCCGCGATTTGGGCTCAATTTGGCACTTAATGGCCGAGTTCAGGCAAATTAATCGGGGCTAAAAGTTTGACTTTTAGTCAAAATTTCAAATGAAGAATAGAAACAAGTTTAATTAGAAGTAGTTACATATAGAAACTTATTGAAACTACTCCCGTTTCTTGAAAGCCATGTTTTCTCCCTTTAGGCACTATTCGGCTCTATAAGGCCTAGTTCAGGTCAAAAGGGCTGAAAGTTTGACTTTTGGTCAAAATTCAAATTAAGAATAGAAGCCAGTTTAATTATTAGTAGTTATACAAAGAAATTATGTGACACTACTCCCGGCTTTTGAAAATTATTTTTTCTCCCTGATTGGGCCATATACGGCTCATATAAGGCCTGCTTTAGACCAATCGGGGCTGGAAAGTTTGAATAGTATAACTTCCCAATTTAGATTAGAAACAAGTTTAATTACCAGTAATTATACATAAAAACTATATAATCTACTCTCGGCTCTTAAAATCTCATTTTCTTCCATTTGGGTTCTATTCTGCTCTTATAAGGACTAGTTCAGGCTAATCAGGGATGAAAGTTTAATTTTTGGTTAAACTTCCCCATTAATACTAGAAATAAGGTTAATTAGTAGTAATTATATATAAAAACTATGTAATACGTTTCACAGCCCTCGAAAACAATGTTTTTCTCTCGCTTGGTCCCAATTCTCTCGTTAGGTGATCATGCCTTGTATGTTCATTATTGAAAATCTATTTTAACATGAGCATGAAATGGGTGGTAGGTAATATAAGATATACACTTGATATTATTGTTATTTCAATTGGTATCATTAGATTTTCTTTCAATTGGTATCAATATTGACATCTTTTTGTATACTCATATCTATGTTTTTATGTATATATGCTTGCTCTTCAAATTGTATCAATTTCAATTGGTATCTAATTTTTCATACATATATATTTGTTTATTTGTGCTTAAGATATCACAAATTTTGATTATGATAAGCTTGATTTTTAATGACTATTATGTTTCAATTGATTAGTTTTCAATTAGTATCCTTATACAAGCTTATGCATCGTTTTAGTTGGTATTTCATAAAGGGGGAGAAAATTCGATTTTCATCTTTCATTGGTATTTTGTTTACCATTGGTTTTGTATTTCACTCCCATACTTTATGATGGAAAATGATTGAAAAATTAATATTGATTTTTAATTTGGTATCATTTGTTTATAAAGAATAATATTCTCAATTGATATCAAGATTGTTTACTTACAATTGATATGTTATTTGTTTACTTATCAATTGGTATCAAGATTTTTTTTTTTTTACTATCAATTGGTATATGTTTTCATTTTGATATAAAAATGTTTGATTGAGACTTGTTTTTCAATGCCTCGTTTACTATCAATTGATATAGGCATTTCTTAAATGTTTTTTTTAATGTTCACTTTCAATTAGTATCAATATGCACTTCATTGACATATTTTTAATTGGTATCATATTTGATTGCACCCCTTATTGATATCGTTTTTGTTTTAGACAAAAAGGGGGAGAACATTTTGTTTTGCTTTCTTTTACCCCTTTGTTGATGATTGACAAAAAGGGGGAGAAGAATTTGAGTTTATATGCATATTTTGTATGCATGTTTATGTTTTTAGAAAGAGAAGAAATATTTGATATCAAGAACATGTTTATGAAAAGAAGTAATAATTTGTTTTGGTATAAAAAGCATGGTTTATTGGTAATAAAGTTTTAACTTTAAATTGGTATTAAAAACATGTTTTATACATTTCATTGTTTTATGCATATCTATGCTATGCATTTTCATGTTTAATTTTCTCTGCATATTTATTTGTTTATTGTGATGCATGAGTTAAGGGGGAGCTTCTTTGAAGCTTAACTTTAATCCATGCATATATTACTCCATGAGTTTTGTCATCATCAAAAAGGGGGAGATTGTTGGCCCAAAGGCCTTCCACTCTAGTTTTGATGATGATTAACTCATGTATAGTTATGTTTACTAATAATCTTGTGATGTTTAGTTTCAGATCTTTAGCCAAGATATTAGTTGGTGATTAGCTTCAACAAAGGAGTTTTGAAGCCTTTCACATGGTGATTCCAGAGCCCGAGCATCAAGATCATATATAGCACTCGTTGGAGTCAAGCTCGGTGGATCACGGTTTGGATCGAGTCGACTTGAAGACGGAGTTCGTCAAGAAGACCTCGGTACCTAGTTTAGTTTGTGTTTTAGATCCATTTGTAAAGATTAGAATAGTATGATATGCTCAAGTTCACAACACACACACGTTTTATGTTTTGGATATTGTTTTTCGGTTTTGGTTTAACCGATATTGTTTTCATGTATAGTTAAGATCAAAACAAGTTTTCATTGTATAAATGTATATTAGATATGCTCTATATACATACATGCTTCATATCCTAGACAAACTTATTTTGACATACCTATTCATGTATTTAAGTTTTGTGTTTTAACAAAACGTGTTTTCAGAATTAAAGTCAAAAATAATGATATATATATATGTTTCATGTATATTGGACTTATGTCCATATGCAACATGCTTTAAAGTGTTTAAATATCATGTTTTTATATTTGAATGAGTTTTAGAAAAATCGGATTTCCATTTGAAAAATCCAAGTTTTGGAAAATACGGATTTTGGTTTTCGGCAAAATTTTCTTAACATAAAAATGGTTCAAAATGTTTGAAATTTGTGTTGAAAATTTTCTCACAAGTTTGTATTTCAATGTTTTATGATAAAACTATTTTTGTGGAATTTTAGAGATTTTATGAGAATTTTTAAGACATTAAAAACCTAAGTTTTCTGTCCCATAATGTAGCCTGCCAGGCTCTGGCGGTCGACCGGACCTAGAGTCGGTCGACCGGACCGATCGACCGACGTGCATAAGAACGTGCACGTTGGCCTGCCCATTAAGCCGGTCGACCGAGCGGTCGATCGACTGAAAGCAACTCACTCTCGGGTCGCTCCGGTCGACCGAACGGTCGACCGGCCAGAGAGCCGTTGCTCTTTGGTTCAGGGGCCGGTCGAAGCAAACGGTCCAAAATCGATCGTTGGCGGTCGACCGGCCAGTCGACCGAAAGGTTAATCCTGACCATTTTTGGCTGCAACGGCTATATTTTAAAGAGGGTTTAAATACCCCATTTGAGAGAGGTTTTCTCCAAGAATTTTTGAGCTAATATTTTTCTACTCTCCAGTGTATTTTTACAGCAATCAAAAAGAAGTTTTGGGCTCTAAAGTTTACAATCTATTTGGTGTTTTTCTAGGGTTTGGAAAATCAAAGAAAAGTGTTTTTGGGAAAAGTGTTTTTGATTCAACTTCTTTATCTTGATTTCAGTTTTTCCTAAGAATTTTCTTTGAACATTTGTTTTCCATTCCTTTGGTTTTTCACACACTTGAGCTTCATTCTATCCTATCTATATGATCTTTGTGTTTGTGAGAAAAAGAGATTGGTTTGTGATCTTTTGATCACCAAGTTGTAAACCCTAATTATTGCTTGTCTTTGTGCCTTTCCCTCATGGTGTTGAGGAGGTTGTGCAATTGGGTTGTATCCCTCAATTTGTGAGGTGATCCTTGTTTAGCTTTGTGCTTATCCCTCAAGTTGTGAGGTGATAGTTTTGTTGGCTTGGTGCTTAGCCTCTAGTGAGAGGTTGTGGTTGTAAGGAGAGGAGTTGGGTACTCCTAGTTATTGTATTGCCCCAAATCCTCGGTGGAGGTTCCCTGTGTGGGAGTCCTGTATGGACAAGCTAGTGGATTCGAAATCCTTCTGGGTGAAGGCGGGGATGTAGAGCTGGGTGCTGGAACCTTGAAACAAATCTAGTTAGTTGCGCTTGATCCATTGACTCTTACTTTCTCTCTCTTTACTTTGTGCATTAATTCATATTGTTATATCATATACATGCTTGTGTGTGTGCCTCACTTGTACTTAACCACGAGAGCTTTATATAGCGCCTCAACTCTTATTAAGAGGAATCAAGAGAGTTAGTCCAGAGCCCTTTACCGGGAATTCCGCTACACTCGTTGGTTATATTAAGTGTTGTTGCAATTAGTTTTTAAATTTCATATTTTGTTCATTAAATTAGCCTATCACCTATTCACCCCCTCTCTAGGTGATTTCAAAAGATTTACTAGCCCAATGTCCTCATCACGGCATAGAGAAGTGGCGGTAGTGCCAAATTCTCTATGACAGACTAGACTACCAAACTAAGACACTCCTTGAAACCATGTGCCAAGGGGAATTTTTGAAAATGGATGAGTACCAGGGTTGGGACCTCTTTGAAGCTTTAGCAGAAAAAACCATTCAGTGGGAGTCTTACCCAGAGAAAACCAATCCCACCACTTTCAGAATTGATATGCATTCGATTGAATCCTCTATAGCTACTGAGGCGAAGATAACTCAATTGATGAAAAGAGTAGAACTGCTTGAAGCTAAGGAACCAAATTCTGTGAATCAGGTCAACCCACCACTTGTGATCAACCCGGGTTGTACCTACTGCCATGCTCTTAACCACCTGTTTGAGGAGTGTCCTATCTACCAAGCTCAAATGTACCCTGAAAATATGAATGCAGCATACACTAGACCTAACTACAATCCATACTCCAAAACATACAACCCGAGATGGAGGAACCATCCAAATTTCTCATGGAGTCAGTCTGGTCATGAGCAACCAAGGCAACCATTTCCACACCAAATCCTTCTCAGTCTCACCAGCCCAGTTTCCACCAGAGTCCACCAAATTTCCAATCAAGCTTCCAACATAACTTCCAGCCCACATATCAGCAACAACAAACACAAAATCATCCAGATAAAAAATTGTCAGATTTGGTAAGAATGATTGAAACCTTATCCAAAAACCAGGCCTCAATGATGAACACCCTCAATTAGGCTATCAATAGGTTAAAGGTTCAGATAGGTCAACTGGCTAACTCTTTGAATGAAAGACAAAAGAGAACACTACCAAGTGAGCCATTGCCCAATCCTAAGAGCCCCTTCCCTATTCATGAAGCTGAAGACATAGGTCCAAGACAATGTAATACTGTTCATATTTTGAGATCTGGAAAGCAGATAGACAATCAAGGTTCAATCATCTTAATAAATCAGTATCAGTTTCAACACCTCCTGTTCTGGTACCACCAACCCAAAATGATCCATCTTCAAGTTCACAACCGTCAACCTCCAAATCCAATGACAAAGACAAGACAAATGAGCAACCATACAAGGCTATTGTACCATTCCCTAATAGGCTATCAAACCAAAAAACTAATGCTCAAATGGAGAAGATTAGGGAAATGTTTAATCAGGTCCAGATCAATGTACCCCTTCTTGATGCCATACAACAAGTCCCCTCATATGCCAAGTTCTTAAAAGATATGTGCACCAAGAAAAGGAAAGCAAATGTCCCAAAGAGAAGGTCTTCCTGGCTTCAAACATAAGTGAGTTGCTAACTGGGCCAATTCCTGTGAAATATAAAGACCCAGGGAGTCCAACTATTTCCTGTATTATAGGATAGACCACGATAAACAGGCGTTACTTGATCTAGGAGCCAGCATCAATCTTCTTCCTTTCTCTGTGTATCAACAACTTGGGTTGGGCGACCTCCATCCAACCAGAGTTACTATACAACTGGCTGATCAATCTGTAAAGATTCCCAAGGGGGAGATTACAGATGTTCTAATACGGGTCGGGGAATTCATTACCCCGTAAATTTTATTATTCTAGAGACGCAACCCGTACACAATCCCAAAGCTCAGACACCTGTCATTCTAGGACGACCCTTCCTAGCCACTACAAATGCAATCATCAACTGTAGGAATGGATCAATGCGTCTAACTTTTGGAGATATGACAAAAGAGGTGAATGTTTTCCCACCTGGGAAAACAACCTCGAGATTTGGATAATGAGTCATTTGAAGTGAACTTAATCGAGGGATTAACAAGTAAACATGACATGGAGATTGAATATGAGTCCGATAGAGAATTTGAATTGGAGTCTGATGACTTCATCCTTGATCAAAACATCGAGTCCATAGTGGAATGGGCCACAAATGCCACCCCTATCCTTCCCTTGCACAAAGAACAACTATTGATAGATCCGGTCTTCTCTTCCGAGCTTAAGATTCTTCCCAACCATCTCAAGTACCAGTACTTAGATGAGAAAGAAGCTTTTCCTATGATAATTGTGTCCCATCTTTCTAAACAACAAGAAGAGGATCTTCTTATGGTGTTAAGAGAGAATCGAGAAGCCATTGGTTGGACCATGGCTGATATAAAGAGGATTAGTTCATCCATTATGCAACACCGGATTCATTTGACGGAGGATGCAAAACTAAAATGTGACCCACAACGTAGACTGAACCCAATCATGCAGGAGGCTGTTAGAGCTGAGATTTTGAAACTATTAGACAATGAGATTATCTATCCAATATCTGATAGCCAATGGGTAAGTCCAGTCCACGCTGTGCCAAAGAAAGCAGGGTTTACCGTGGTAGAAAATGATAAGAAAGAATTGGTACAAACTCGACTTCCTACGAAGATTCGAGTCTGTATTGATTACCAAAAATTAAACACTGTCATATGTAAAGACCACTTTCCCCTTCCGTTCATAGACCAAATGCTCGAGAGACTAGCTGGACATGAGTACTACTGTTTCCTGGATGGATATTCAGGATATAATCAAATCTCTATCACTCCCGAGGATCAAGACAAGACTACCTTCACCTGTCCCTTTGGAACATTTGCATACCGAAGAATGCCCTTCGGCCTATGCAATGCTCCGCAACGTTTCAATGTTGCATGCTTAGTCTTTTTTCTGACATGGTGGAAAAATTCTTGGAGATTTTCATGGATGATTTCTCCATTTATGGCGATTCCTTTGAACAATGCTTGCACCATCTTAAGCTGGTTTTACAACGATGCATGGAGAAAAACTTGACACTCAACTAGGAGAAGTGTCACTTTATGGTCCAGTAAGGAATAAGGGCACGAAGTTTCAAACAAAGGAATTGAGGTTGATAGATCTAAAGTGGAAGTAATAACAAAGCTCCCTGAGCCAAAATGCTTAAAAGACATTAGATCATTTCTAGGGCTCGCTGGTTTCTATAGAAGATTCATTCAGGGGTTTAGTAAAATTGCTAGACCTTTGACAAATCTCTTGGAAAAGATGTGCCCTTTAAATTTGATGAAGAGTATTTACAAGCTTGGGAGGAGCTTAAGCACAGACTTTCTTGGCACCAATAATTTCAGCACCAGATTGGACTAGGCCTTTTGAAATCATGTGTGATGCCTCTGATTATGCTATAGGCGCTGTTCTAGGACAGCGTTTGATAACAGGCAACACGTGATTTACTATGCTAGTAGGATGCTTAATGAGGCCCAACTAAATTACACAACTACTGAAAAGGAATTTTTAGCAGTTGTGTTTGCGTTGGAGAAATTCCGTCAATACCTACTAGGGTCTAGGACAATGATTTTCACTGATCACTCCGCCCTTAGATACTTGATAGGGTCTAGGACAATGATTTTCACTGATCACTCCGCCCTTAGATACTTGATGCAAAAGAAGGACGCAAAGGCTAGACTGTGGATACTTCTTTTCCAAGAGTTTGATTTGGAAATTAAGACAAAAAGGGTGTTGAGAATGTGGTGGCAGATCACCTTTCGCGAATTCCCAATGCACCAACTGAGACAATCCCAATCAATAACAACTTTCCTGATGAACACATCTTCACAATGTGTAAAGAGCCCTGGTATGCTGATATAGCAAACTACCTTGCAACTGGGCGAACACCTTCCGATTGGTCAGGTCAGGACAAACACCGCTTTTATAGTCAAATACGGTTTTTCTTTGGGATGAATCATATTTATTCAAATATTATCCTGACCAGATAATTAGAAGGTGTCTTCCTGAGGATGAACATCATAGTGTTTTGACCTTCTGTTACAAGTTAGCTTGCGGTGGACATTTTGGTTCATGAAAAACTGCTGAAATAGTCCTTCAGAGTGGATTCTACTGGCCCACTCTCTTTAAAGATGCTTATACTTTCTGCAAGCTCTGTGCCAGATGTCAAATGACGGGTCGAATCACACGTAGAGACATGATGCCCCTTACACCTATCCTGGAAGTAGAAATTTTGATTTGTGGGGCATTGATTTCATGGGACCCTTCCCTCTGTCTTATGGCAACCAATATATTTTAGTGGCCGTAGACTATGCTTCTAAGTGGGCTGAAGCTATTCCAACTAGGACAAATGACAACCAAGTTGTTATCAAGTTTTTACGTGAAAACATCATTTCACGCTTCGGAGCCCCCCGTGCGATAATTAGTGATAACGGGAGTCATTTCTATAATCGGGCTTTTGAAGCCCTAATGCGAAAATACTCTATCTCTCATAAATTATCCACGGCCTATCATCCTCAGACGAACGGGCAAGTGAAAGTCACCAACAGACAAATTAAACTGATATTGGAGAAAATTGTCGGACAGAATTGTAAGGACTGGTCCATCAAACTCATTGATGCCCTATGGGCATATAGGACCGCCTACAAAATTGTCCTCGGTATGTCTCCATATCGAGTTATATTTGGAAAACCCTGCCATTTGCCTGTGGAGTTAGAGCATCGTGCTATGTGGGCATTAAAACAGCTGAATTTGGACTTAGACAAAGCCGGTAATTTGAGAAAGCTGCAGATATCGAGCTAGAAGAACTGAGAAATAATGCATATGATAATTCTCGGATATCTAAACACAGAGCTAAGCTTTTCCACGATAAATCAATTCATAGAAAAATTTTTGTCTTAGGTCAAAAAGTTCTGTTGTATAACTCTAGACTCCACCTTTTTCCTAGTAAACTGAAAACCAGGTGGTCAAGCCCATACATCATCAAAAATGTCTTCCCTCATGGTGCCATTGAAATTTTTGATCCTAAAAATGGCAACATTTTCACGGTCAATGGTCAACGCCTAAAGCCCTTTTTCACCACAGAGTGTGAATCACACAATGTTCTTGAACTGGATCTTTGGTGACCCAGTCTATATGTGACCATGTCATTTGTCATTTTCTCGATGTCTCCTGTATATCATTTTGGGACCTCTCCTGTAAATAAATAAATAAAAAAAAGAGAAAAAATGGATGGACTTAGGTGCTAAATAACACCAAGTATTTTTTCTCTCTTCATAAACTCCTTTTTCTTTTTAAATTGCCCTAGGACTGTAAATTTCTAATCTCAACTAGGGTAATTTGGGGATTCTATCTTTCTCAGCTCTTTATAAATACCCTCCATCCTGTCTTCTTTTCCCTACCCTAGTTTTAACCCCAGATCTGAAACGAACAAAGCCCGCGCCATCCCTCACAATTTTCTGCCCCTCTGTCTCTTCTAAACCGTCGTGTTTCTTTGGCCATAGCCGCGCATTCGTGACAATCTGGACAAATCTGGAGCGCCGCCAAATTTCTCTGCTATCGTGGCCATCTTCCATCTCCAGATCGGCCACCTGCTCATCTGCTACCACAGCTGATTGCTCTCTGCAATATATTTTGAGTTCCCCCCTACGTAGTCTGGGGGAGGTTTGCGTATATCTTCCCGTTGCTGCATATTATTCATCATGGCACCGTCAATTTTGCTGAAAAAGATTTTGCTAGAATTCTTAGCGATGTTAACGGTTATGGGCATATATTTTTAGATCGTATTCGTGCGTGGGATTGGTATGCATTGATATATGATAATTCAGATCACGAGGCTTATTATTATCCTGAGCTCGTTAAGCTCTTCTACAATTCCATAGATCACGCCTCTATAAACTTTGACACATACCAAATCTTGGTGAACATGCCCACGGGAGACATTATTATCACGCTTCCTCTGTTAGAGGAATTCACACATGTCCCTTGCAACCCACATCATTGCGATCCCCTTCCCTTAATCGATTACATAACTGTCATGGGGGCTCGCTGTACAGAGCAAGATAGGGAGCTCAAAGCCAGTACTATATTTAGAAACGTACATTGCATTAGTCGCTGGATTCAACACAACATTTTAGGGCTTGACCACACGATCTCCTTTAACAGGCCGGTGCTGCAGATCATACACGACCTCATGACTCGACTGCACACTATTTGTATTAATAAGATAATCTTTCATAGTTTGATCACAAACTCCTCACACACACACGGTGCAAAATACTCGCACCCAGATCTGATCACTCGTCTGTGTAGGACTTTCCTACCAGATGCAGTAATTGACTCATATGATAAGACTCATATGATAAAGTATTCGTTGCACGGGAGAGGGCTACTAGTGCTTACAACAGTTGTCTTCATGCGGTCGTTCCCAAAAAAGAAAAAAAATCAAAAAAATGAGTAGAATCCAAACCACCCCCCCCCAACCAAAAAAAAAAACGAAAAAAAAGAGTAGAAAACGAAAATTGGTGGATTGTTCTGTGGGATGGTGTGTACCGTTTCCGTTTTGTAATTTTATCAGAAAGGAAGAAATAAAATTCAAAAAGAAAAGTAATAGTCAGGATTTCTGTAGGAACCTCAGAGTAATTAAGGGGTAATTTAGTTAATAGGTGTGAATAGAAAAATAATTATATGAAAGAGTCGCCGGGGCGGCGAGGGTGTGACTTTAATTTGAAGCAAGCGAGCGAATAATCTCAATATTTACTAGAATTAACTGCTGCTGTTAGATATGATTCACGCCCTCAATCTCATTCAAAAGGCAACTTATAATCTCACCCTCTTTAGTTGGAAAGAGCACGCTGAACATTTGAATAATCTCTCTTTCCTTGGATTGCGGGAGAGAGGTGAACGCAATTGAAGGTGGCAGAAAAGGAAGGAGTGAGAGTAGCAAGCGAGGGAATTGGGCTATAAATAAAATAAATAAATAAAATGAAACTGGGGGAGTAGTAAAATTGTGGAGAGAGAGAGAGAGAGAGAGAGAGTGGAGATAACAGGGCATTGCATTTGTTTCGGGGAAAACTATATTTTCCTCCCGTTTAGTGACTATTCGACTCTTATAAGGTGTAGTTTAGGCCAATCGAGGCTGAAAGTTTGATTTTTGGTAAAACTTTCCAATTAAGATTAGAAACTAGTTTAAATCGTAATAATTATACAGAAAAACTGTGTGCAACTGCTAATGACTCTTGAAAACCTCATTTTGTCCCTGTTTGGGCCCTAATCGGCTATTATAATGCCTAGTTTAGGCCAATCAGGACTGAAAGTTTGACTTTTGGTCAAACTTTCTCATTAACACTAGAAACAAGGCTAATTATTAGTAATTTTACATAAAAATAATGTAACACCATTCAGGGCCTTTGAAAATCATATTTTCCTCCCGTTTGGTCCCTATTCGACTCTTATGAGGCCCAGTTAGGCCAATCGGGACGGAAAGTTTGGCATTTAAGTCAAACTTCTCAATTTAGACTAGAAACTAGTTTAATTAGTAGTAATTATACATAAAAACTATGTATTACTACTTTCGACTTTTGAAAACTATATTTTCTCCCCGATTGGACGTTATTAGGCTCTTATAAAGACTAGTTCAGGTTAATCAGGGCTGAAAGTTTGACTTTTGTTCAAATTTTCCAATTTACTATTAGAAACAAGGTTAATTAGTAATAATTGTATATAGAAACTATACAATACCACTCTCAGCCCTTGGAACCATGTTTTCTCCCGTTTGGGCCCTATTCGGCTCATAAAAGGTCTAGTTCAGGCTAATCGGGGCTGAAAGTTTGACTCTTGGTAAAACTTCTCAATTAAGACTAGAAACTAGTTTAATTAGTAGTAATTATACATGAAAACTATGTATTAATACTCTCGGCTCTTGAAACCGCGTTTTCTCTCCGTTTGGGCCTTAATCGGCCATTATATGGTCTTGTTCAGACCAAGCGGGACTGAAAGTTTCAGGTAAAACTTCTCAATTAAGACTAGAAACTAGTATAATTAGTAGTAATTATACATAAAAAATATATATTACTATTCCTGACTTTTGAAAACTGTATTTTCTCCCCGTTTGGACCCTATTAGGCTCTTATAAGGCCCTTTTCGGGCCAATTGGGGCTAAAAGTTTCAGTTTTGGTCAAACTTCCCAATTAACATAAGAAAAAAATTTAATCAATAGAATTTATACATAGAACTATGTAATACCATTCTCGACCCTTGAAAATCATGTTTTCCTCCCGTATGGTCCTTATTCAGTTCTTATAAGGCCTACTTCAGGCCAATCGTGGCTGAAAACTTGACTTTTAGTAAAACTTCTCAATTAAGACTAGAAATAGTTTAATTTATAGTAATTATACATAAAAATTATGTATTACTACTCTCAGCTCTTGAAAACCTCGTTTTCTCCCCTTTTGGGCTCTAATCAGCTATAATAAGGCTTAGTTCACACCAATCGGGGCTGAAAGTTTGACTTTTGGTCAAACTTCTCAATTAACACTATAAACATGGTTAATTAGTAGTAATTGTATATAGAAACTATGTAATACTATTCACGTCCTTTGCAAACCATATTTTTCTCCAGTTTGGTGCCTATTAGGCTCTATAAGGCCTAGTTCAGGCTAATCGGGGATGAAAGTTTGACTTTTGGTCAAGCTTAGAAATAAGTTTAATTAGTAGTAATTATACGTATAAACTATGTTATTCTACTCCCATCTCTTTAAAACCTCGTTTTCTCCCTGTTTGTGTTTTATTCAGCTCTTGTAAGGCCTAGTTCAGACTAATAAGGGCTGAAAGTTTAACTATTGTCAAACTTTCCAATTAACACTATAAATAAGGTTAATAATACTATTTGTATATAAAAACTATGTAATACCACTCTCAGCACGTGAAAACCTTATTTTCTCCCGTTTGGGTCCTATTCGTCTTTAATGGGGCCTAGTTTAGGCTAATAAGAACTGAAGGTTTGACTTTTGTTAAACTTTAAATTAAGACCAAAAACAAGTTTAATTAGTAGTAATTATACATAAAAACTATGTCATACTACTCTCGGCTCTTGAAAACCTCATTTTCTCCCCGTTTGGGCCCTTATCGGCTCTTATAAGGCCTAATTCAGGCCAATAGGGGCAGAAAATTTGACTCTTGGTCAAACTTTCCAATTAACGCTAGAAACAAAGTTAATTAGTAGTAATTATACATAGAAACTATGTAATACCATTCATGGCCCTAGAAGACCATTTTTTCCTCACGTTTGGTCCCTACTCGGCTCTTATAAAGCTTAGTTCAGACCAATCGGAACTGAAAGTTTGACTTTTGGTAAAACTTCCCAATTAAGATGAGAAACAAGTTTAATTAGTGGTAACAATACATAAAATTATGTATTACTTCTCATTGCTCTTGGAAACCTTGTTTTTCCCGTTTGTACCTTATTCCGCTCTTATGTTATAAGGTCTAGTCCAGACCAAACTGGGCTGAAAGTATGACTTTTAGTCAAACTTCTCAATAACACTAGAAATAAGGTTAATTAGTCGTAATTGTACATATAAACTATGTAATACCATTCACAGCCCTTGAAAACTATGTTTTCCTCCCTTTTGGTCCCAATTCGGCTCTTATAAGACCTAATTCTGGCCAATCGAGCCTGAAAGTTTGACTCTTGATCAAATTTCCCAATTAACACTGAAAACAAGGTTAATTAGTAGTAATTGTACATAAAAACTATGTAATACCACTCTTTAAAACCATGTTTTCTTCCCGTTTAGTCCCTTTTTGATTCTTATAAGGCCAATCAGGGCTGAAAGTTTCACTTTTAATCAAACTTACAAATTAAGAATAAAAAAAAGTTTAACTTTTAGTGGTTATATATAAAAACTTTGTAATACTACTCTCGGCTCTTAAAAACCTCGTTTTCTCCCTGTTTTGGCCCTATTCAGCTCTAATAAGGCCTAGTTAAGGCCAATAAGGGCTTAATGTTTGACTTTTGATCAAACTTCCTAATTAAAACTTAAAACAATTTTAATTAGTAGTATAGGGCCATAATGGGATACCGCATTAGTTATAGTTATAGTAAAACTTAAAACAATTTCACTTTTGATCAAACTTACAAATTAAGAATAGAAACAAATTAATTAGTTATAGTTTATACATAGAAACTATGTGAACTACTCAAGAATCCTGAAAACCATGGTTTCTCCCCGTTTGGGCCCTATATGGCTCTCATAAAGACTTGGTTCAGGCCAATCGGGGCTGAAAGTTTAACTTTTGATAAAACTTCCCAATTAAGACTAGAAAAAGGTTTAATTAGTAGTAATTACACATAAAAACTATGTAATATTACTCTCGACACTTGAAAATCTTATTTCTCCCTGTTTGGACCTTATTCGGCTCTTATTTGGCAGCCTAGGCCAATCGGAGATGCAAGTTTGACTTTAGGTCAGTAATCCCAATTAACGCTAGAAATAAAATAAATTAGTAGTAATTGTAGATAGAAACTATGTAATGCCACTCTAAGCTCTTGAAAATCATGTTTGCTTCCAGTTTATGTCATATTCGGCTCTATAAGGCCTAGTTCAGGCCTACAAGGGCTGAAAGTTTGACTTTTAGTCAAACTTTCCAATTAATAGTAGAAATAAGTTTATTTAGTAATAATTATACATAAAAATTATATAATATAACTTCTAACTTTTGAAAACTGTATTTTCTCTCTGATTGGACCCATTAGGCTCTTATAAGGCCTAATTCAGGCCAATAGGAGCTGAAAGTTTCAATTTTAGTCAAACTTTTCAATTAACACTAGAAATAAGGTTATTCAGTAGTAATTGTACATAGCACTATGTAATACCTTTTACGGCCCTTGAAAACTATATTTTTCTCCCGTTCAGTCACTATTCGACTCTTATAAGGTGTAGTTTAAGTCAATCGAGGCTGAAAGTTTGATTTTTGGTAAAACTTTCCAATTAAGATTAGAAACTAGTTTAAATCGTAATAATTATGCAGAAAAACTGTGTGCAACTGCTAATGACTCTTGAAAACCTCATTTTTTCCCTGTTTGGGCCCTAATCGGCTATTATAATACCTAGTTTAGGCTAATCGGGACTGAAAGTTTGACTTTTGGTCAAACTTTCTCATTAACACTAGAAACAAGGCTACTTATTAGTAATTTTACATAAAAATAATGTAACACCATTTAGGGCCTTTGAAAACCATGTTTTCCTCCCGTTTGGTCCCTATTCGACTCTTATGAGGCCCAGTTAGGCCAATCGGGACGGAAAGTTTGGCATTTAAGTCAAACTTCTCAATTTAGACTAGAAACTAGTTTAATTAGTAGTAATTATATATAAAAATTATGTATTATTACTTTCGGCTTTTGAAAACTATATTTTCTCCCCGATTGGACGTTATTAGGCTCTTATAAGGACTAGTTCAGGTTAATCAGGGCTGAAAGTTTGACTCTTGTTCAAATTTTCCAATTTACTATTAGAAACAAGGTTAATTAGTAATAATTGTATATAGAAACTATACAATACCACTCTCAGCCCTTGAAAACCATGGTTTCTCCCGTTTGGGCCCTATTCGGCTCATATAAGGTCTAGTTCTGGCTAATCGGGGCTGAAAGTTTGACTCTTGGTAAAACTTCTCAATTAAGACTAGAAACTAGTTTAATTAGTAGTAATTATACATGAAAACATTATTACTCTCGGCTCTTGAAACCTCGTTTTCTCTCCGTTTAGGCCTTAATCGGCCATTATAAGGTCTTGTTCAAACCAATCGAGACTGAAAGTTTAACTTTTAGTAAAACTTCTCAATTAAGACTTAAAACTAGTATAATTAGTAGTAATTATACATAAAAATTATATATTACTACTCCTGACTTTTAAAAACTGTAATTTCTCCCCGTTTGGGACCCTATTAGGCTCTTATAAGGCCCTTTTCGGGCCAATGGGGGCTAAAAGTTTCAGTTCTGATAAAACTTCCCAATTAACACAAGAAAAAAGGTTAATCAATAGAAATTGTACATAGAACTACATAATACCATTCTCAGCCCCTGAAAATCATGTTTTCCACCCGTTTGGTCCCTATTCGGCTCTTATAAAGCCTACTTCAGGCCAATCAGGGCTGAAAACTTGACTTTTAGTAAAACTTCTCTATTAAGACTAGAAAATAGTTTAATTTGTAGTAATTATACATAAAAACTATGTATTACTACTCTCGGCTCTTGAAAACCTCGTTTTCTCCCCGTTTGGGCCTTAATCGGCTATTATAAGGCCTAGTTCACGCCAATCGGAGCTCAAAGTTTGACTTTTTGTCAAACTTCCCAATTAACACCATAAACAAGATTAATTAATAGTAATTATACATAGAAATTATGTAATACTATTTACGGCCCTTGAAAACCATGTTTTCCTCCCGTTTGGTCTCTATTTGGCTCTTATAAGACCTACTTCAGGCCAATCGGAGATGAAAGTTTTACTTTTGGTCAAATATAGAAATAAGTTTAATTTGTATTAATTATACATAAAAACTATGTCATTCTACTCCCGGCTCTTGAAAACCTCGTTTTCTCCCTGTTTGGGATTTGTTCGGCTCTTATAAGGCCTAGTTTAGGCTGATATGGACTGAAAGTTTGATTTTTGGTCAAACTTTCCAATTAACACTAGAAATAAGATTAATTAGTACTAATTATACATAAAAACTATGTAATACCACTCTCAGCACATGAAAACCTTATTTTCTCCCTTTTCGGACCCTATTAGGCACTCTTATAAGGCCCTTTTCGGGCCAATCGGGACTAAAAGTTTCAGTTCTGGTTAAACTTTCCAATTAAACAAGAAAAAAGCTTAATTAATAGAAATTATACATAGAACTATGTAATACCATTCTCGGCCCTTGAAAATCATGTTTTCCTCCCGTTTGTCCCTATTCGGCTCTTATAAGGCCTACTTCAGGCCAATCGGGGCTGAAAACTTGACTTTTAGTAAAACTTCTCAATTAAGACCAGAAACTAATTTAATTTGTAGTAATTATACATAAAAACTATGTATTACTACTCTCGGCTCTTGAAAACCTCGTTTTCTCCCCGTTTGGGCCTTAATCGGCTACTATGAGGCCTAGTTCATGCCATGTAAGAGCCGAATAGAAAATAAACATTAGAAAAATGTAGTATTCAAGAGACGAGAGTAGTATTGCAAAGTTTCTATGTACAATTACTGCTAACTAACCTTATTTCAAGTATTAATTAGAAAGTTTGACCAAAAGCCAAGCTTTCGGCCTTAATTGGCCAGAGCTAAGCTTTATAAGTGCCGAGTAGGGCCCAAACAGGGAGAAAACGTGGTTCTTAAGAGCCAAGAGAAGTATTACATAGTTACTACGCATAATTACTATCATTTAACCTTGCTACTAGTCTTAATTAGGAAGTTTGACTAAAAAATCAAAGTTTCATCCCTGATTGGCTTGAACTAGGCCATATAGGAGCTAAATAGGGCTAGAATAGGGAGAAATCGTGATTTTCAAGAGCCGGGAGTTGTATTACATAGTTTTTATGTATAAATACTATCAAGTAAACTTATTTCTAATCTTAATTGAAAAGGTTGATCAAAAGTTAAACTTTCAACACTGATTGGCCTGAACTCAGCCTTATAAGAGCCAAATATGGCCTAAACGGGGAGAAAACGTGATTTTCAATTGTCGAAAGTGGTATTACATAGTTTTTATGTACAAATACTATAAATTAAACTTAGTATTACAAAGTTACTATGCACAATTACTTCTAATTAACCTTGTTTCGGGTTTCAATATAGAAATTTGACTAAAACTCAAACTTTCAACCTCAATTGTCTGAACTAGACCATATGAGAGTCGAATAATGAGCAAATATAGGGAGAATGTGGTTCTCAGAGTCGACAGTAGTTTTACATAGTTTTTTATGTACAAATACTATCAGTTGTTAAACTTATTTCAAGTCTTAATTGGGAAGTTTCACCCAAAGCGAAACTTTCAGCCCTTTTAGCCTACAGTAGGTCTTATTGGAGCCGAATAAGGAACAAACATGGGAAAAATTTGGTTCTCAAGAGTTGGGAGTTATATTATATAGATTCTATGTACAATTACCTCCAACTAATTTTGTTTCAAGTGTTAATGGGGAAGTTTGATAAAAGTTAAATTGTCAGCACTGATTGGCCTGAACTAGACCTTATAAGAGTTGAGTAGGGCAAAATGGGAAGGAAAACATAGTGTTCAAGAGCCGAGATTAGTATTACATAGTTTATATGAACAATTACTACAAATATCTCGTTTTTTGTCTTAATTGGAAAGTTTGGCCAAAAGTCAAACGTTCATTCCCGATTGGCCTGACTAGGCCATATAAGAGCCAAATAGGGCCCAAATGAGAGAAAATGTGGTTTTAAGAGCCGAGAGTGGTATTATATTATTTCTATACATCGATGCTACCAGTTAACCTTATTTCTAGCCTTAATTGGGGAGTTTGACCAAAAGTCAAACTCTCAGCCCCGATTAGTTCTAATTACGCCTTATAAGAGCCAAATAAGGCCTAAAAGGGGGGGAAACATGGTTTTGAAGAGCTGTGAGTGGTACTATATAGTTTCTATCTATAAATGCTACTAATTAACCTTGTTTTTAGTTTTAATTAAAAAGTTTGACCAAACTCAAACTTTCAGTCTCGATTGGCCTGAATTAGGCCTTATAAGAGTAATATGGCCTAAACGGGGAGAAAACGCGATTTTTAAGAGCCGAAAGTGGTATTGCATAGTTTTGATGTACAAATATTATCCATTAAACTTATTTTGAATCTTAATTTTGAAGTTTGACCAAATGCCAAACTTTCAACCCCGATTAGACTAGGCCTTATAATAAGTTCCGAATAGGGAAAAAATAGGGAAAACATAGTTCTCAAGATCTGGGAGTAGTATTATATTGTTTCTATGTACAATCATATCCAATTAACCTTGTTTATAGTATTAATTGGGAAATTTGACCAAAAGTCAAACTTCCGACCCTTATTGGCCTGAATTATGCTTAGAAGAGTCGAATAGGGGCCCAAACATGACGAAAACGTGGCTCTTAAGAGCCAGGAGTAGTATTACAAAGTTTTCATATACAATTACTGCCATCTAATCTTGTTTCTAGTCTTAATTAGAAAGTTTGACTAAAAGTAAAACTTTCACCCTGATTGGCCTAAACTAGGATATATATGAGTTGAAGAGGGCCCAATGGGGAGAAAATGTGGTTCTCAAGATCCAGGAATGATAATACATAGTTTTTATATTCAAATACAACCAATTAATCTTATTTCTAGTCATAATTGACAAGTTTGACTAAGAGTCAAACTTTCAGCTTTGATTGGTCTGAACTACGCTTTATAAAGAGCCGAATAGGCCTAAACGGGGAGAAAATAAAATTTTTAAATGTCAAGAGTGGTATTAGACCATTCTATATACAAAACCAACGATTAACCTTGTTTCTTATTGTACTTTGGAAGTTTAACTGAATGGCCAATTACTTCTAATTAACTTTTAACTTTTGGTAAAACTTTCAAATTAAGAATAGAAACAAGTTTAATTAATATCAGTTATACATATAAATTATGTGATATTACTCTAGGCACTTGAAAGATATGTTTTCTCCCCGTTTGGGCCCTATTCGACTCTTATAAGGCTTAATTCAGGCCAATGAGGCTGAAAGTTAGACTTTAGGTCAAACTTCCATATTAAGACTAGAAACAAGTAATTATAACTAAAAACTATGTGATACTACTCCCAGCTCATGAAAACCTCGTATTCTCCTCGTTTGGGCTCTAATCGGCTCTTATAAGGCATAATTCAGGCTAAAAAGGGCTAAAAGTTTGACTTTTAGTCAAGCTTTCAAATTGGAATAGAAAAGAGTTTAATTAGAAATAATTATATATAAAAAAATATGTAATACTGTACTCCGCTCTTGAAAAAAGTATTTTCTTCACGTTTGGATCCTATTCGGCTCTTTAAAGGCTAGTTCAGATCAATCAGGGCTAAAACTTTGACTTTTGGTCAAACTTTCAATTAATACTAGAAATAAGATTAATTGTAGTTATTGCATATTGAAACTATATAATACAATCACTGCTCTTGAAAACCTTGTTTTCCACCTCTTGGGCCCTATTCAACTCTTATAAATTCTAGTTCAGTCCAATAGGGGCTGAAAGTTTGACTTTTGGTCAAACTTTTCAATTAAGAATAAAAACAAGTTTAATTAGTAGTAATTATATATAAAAATTATGTGATACTACTCCTGACTCTTGAAAACCATGTATTCTCCCCGTTTAGGCCTTATTTGGTTCTTATAATGCCTAGTTCAGGCCAATAAGGCTGAAGGTTTGAATTTTGGTCAAACTTCCAAATTAACACTAAAAACAAGGTTAATTTATAGTAATTGTACACAGAATCTATGCAATACCATTCACGATCTTTGATAACCATGTTTTCCTCTTGTTTGGTTCTGATTCAGCTCTAATAAGGCCTACTTCAGGCCTATCGGGGCTAAAAGTTTGACTCTTAGTCAAAGTTCCAAATTAAGAAGAGAAACAAGTTTAATGTATAGTAGTTATACGTAAAAACTATGTAATACTACTCCCAGCTCTATAAAACCTCATTTTCTCCATGTTTTGGCCCTTTCGGCTCTTATAAGGCTCAGTTCAAGTCAATCGAAGCTGAAATTTTGGCTTTTGGTCAAACTACAAATTAAGAATAGAAACTAGTTTAATTAGTTATAGTTAAACATAGAAACAATGTGATACTACTCTCGTCTCTTTAAAACTATGTTTTCTCACTATTTTGGCCTTATTCGGCTCTTATATAGCTTGGTTCAGGCCAATCGGGGTTAAAAGTTTGAATTTTGGTGAAACGACCCAATAAGACTAAAAACAAGTTTAATTAATAGTATTTATACATAAAAAATATGTAATACTACTCTCAACTCTTGAAAATCTCATTTTTCTCCCTGTTTAGGTCCTATTTGGCTCTTATAAGGCTGAGTTCATGCCAATCAGGACTGAAAGTTTGATTTTTGGTTAAATTTCCAGATAAAGACAAGAAACAACTTTGATTCATTATAATTATACATGAAAACTATATAATACTGCTCCTGACTCTTGATAATCGCATTTTCTCCGTGTTGGGGCCTATTCGACTCTTATAAGGCATTATTTAGGTCAATCGGGGTTAAAAGTTTGAGATTTAGTTAAACTTCTCAATTAATACTCGAAACAAGGTTTAGCAGTAATTATACATAAAAACTAGTAGTACCACTCTCAGCTCTTGAAAATAATTTTTTCATCTAGTTTGGGCCCTACCAGGCTCTTGTAAGGCCTAATTCAGGCCACTAAGGGCAGAAGGTTTTGCTTTTGGTCTAACTTCCAAATTAAGATTGGAAAGAAGTTTAATTAGTAATAATTATATATAGAAACTATGTAATCAACTCCTGACTCTTTAAAACTTCGTTTTATTCATGTTTAGGCCATATTTGGTTCTTATAAGATCTAGTTCAGGCCAAATGGGCCTGAAAATTTGACTTTTGATCAAACTTTTAAATTAAGACTAGAAATAGGTTTAATTAGTAGTAATTATGTATTAAAACTTTGTAATACTATTCCCCGCACTTGAAAACCATATTTTCTCTCCGTTTGGGTCTTATTCGCTCTTATAAGGCCTAGTTCAAGCCAATCGGGGCTGAAATTTTGACTTTTGCTTAAACTTCCTCATTAACACTAGAAATAAGGTTAATTAGTAGTAATGATACGTAAAAACTATGTAATACCTATGTTTTCCTCTCGTTTGGTCCCAATTCTACTCTCATAAGGCCTAGTTCAAGCCATTCGGGGCTGAAAGTTTGACTTTTTGTTAAACTTCCCAGTTTACACTAGAAATAAGGTTAATGAGTAGTAATGATACATAAAAAATATGTAATACCTTTCACAGCCCTCGAAAATTATATTTTACTCTCGTTTGGTCCTAATTCTACTCTCATAAGGCTTAGTTCAAGCCAATCGGGGCTGAAAGTTTGACTTTTGATCAAACTTATAAATTAACACTAGAAATAATGTTAATTATTAGTAACTGTACATAGAGACTATTCAATACCATTCACAACCCTTAAAAACCATGTTTTCCTCTCGTTTTATCTCGATTCGGCTCTATGAGCCCTAGTTCAGGCCAATTGGGGGCTAAAAGTTTGACTCTTAGTCAAACTTCCAAATTATGAATAGAAACAAGTTTAATTTATAGTAGTTATCCATTAAAACTATGTAATACCAATCTCGGCTCTTGAAAACCTCATTTTCTCCATGTTTGGGCCTTTTCGGCTCTTATAAAAGGCCTAGTTCAGGCCAATTAGGGCTGAAATTTTGACTTTTGGCAAAACTTTCAAATTAAGAATAGAAACAAGTTTAATTAATATCAATTATACATATAAATTATGTGATACTACTCTAGGCACTTGAAAGACTTGTTTTCTTCCCGTTTGGGCCCAATTCGACTCTTATAAGGCCTAATTCAGGCCAATGAGGCTGAAAGTTAGACTTTTGGTCAAACTTCAATACTAAGACTAGGAACAAGTAATTATAACTAAAAACTATGTAATACTACTCCCAACTCATGAAAACCTCGTATTCTCCCCGTTATGGCCCTAATCGGATCTTAAAAGGTATAATTCAGGCAGAAAAGGGCTGAAAGTTTGACTTTTAGTCAAGCTTTCAAATTGGAATAGAAATGAGTTTAATTAGAAGTAATTATATATAAAAAAATATGTAATACTATACTCCGCTTTTAAAAAAGCATTTTCTTCACGTTTGGATCCTATTCGGCTCTTTAAAGGCTAGTTCAGGTCAGTTAGGGCTAAAACTTTGACTTTTGGTCAAACTTTCAATTAACACTAGAAATAAGATTAATTGTAGTAATTACATATTGAAACTATATAATACAATTATTACTCTTGAAAACCTTATTTTCCATCTGTTGGGCCCTATTCAGCTATTATAATTTCTAGGTCAGGCCAATGAGGCTGAAGGTTTGACTTTTGGTCAAACTTTTCCATTAAGAATAGAAACAAGTTTAATTAGTAGTAACTATATATAAAAATTATGTGATACTACTCTCGGCTCTTGAAAACCATGTTTTCTCCCCGTTTACGCCCTATTTGGTTCTTGTAATGCCTAGTTCAGGCCATCAGGGCTGAAGGTTTAACTTTTGTCAAACTTTCAAATTACTACTGGAACAAGGTTAATTAATAGTAATTGTAAATAGAATCTATACAATACCATTCACGGCCCTTGTTAACCATGTTTTTCTCTCGTTTGGTCCTAATTCAGCTCTAATAAGGCCTATCTCAGGCCAATCGGGGCTAAAAGTTGACTTATAGAATCGAAGCTGATTTTGGCTTTTAGTTAAACTATAAATTAAGAATAGAAACCAATTTAATTTGTTATAGTTATACATAGAAATAATGTGATACTACTTTCGGCTCTTTAAAACCATGTATTTCCCCCGTTTGGCCCTTATTCGGCTTTTATAAGGCTTGGTTCAGGCCAATCGGGGCTGAAAGTTTAATTTTTTGTGAAACTTGTCAATTAAGACTAGAAACAAGTTTAAATAATAGTAGTTTTATATAAAAATAAATGTCATACTACTCCGGCTCTTGAAAACCTCATTTTCTTGCCGTTTAAGTCCTATTCAGCTCTTATAAGGCCTAGTTCAGGTAATTCGGAGCTGAAAATTTGAAAGTTGGTCAAACTTCCCAATTAATACTAGAAACAAGGTTAATTAGTACTAATTGTACATAAAAACTATGTAATACTATTCAAGACCCTTGAAAACTATGTTTTTACTCTTGTTTGGCCCCTATTCGGCTCTTATAAGTCCTAGTCTGGCCAATCGGGATTGAAAGTTTGGTTTTTAGTAAACTTCAAATTAAGAATAGAAACACATTTAATTTATAGTAGTTAATATAAAAATTATGTAATACTACTCCTGCCTCTTGAAAACCTCATTTTCTCCCCTTATAAGGCCCCATGTAGCTCTTATAAGGCCGAATTTAGGTAAATCGAGGCTGAAAGTTTAAATTTTGGTCAAACTTCCAATTAACACTAGAAACAAGGTGTAGTAATTCATATAGAAACTATGTAACACTACCCACAGCTCTTGAGAATCTTGTTTTCTTCTTATTTGGGCCCTACCTAGCTTTTATAAGGCCTATTTCAGGCCAATAGGGGCTGAAGGGTTTGAATTTAGGTCAAACTTCTCAATTAAGTTTAGAAATAAGTTTAATTAGTAGTAATTATACATCAAAACCATGTGATATACTCTCAATTCTTGAAAACCTTGTTTTCTCCTCGTTTGGGCCCTATTCGGCTCTTATATAATACCAGTTCAGGCCAATTGGGTTGAAAGTTTGACTTTTGGTAAACTTCTAAATTAAGACTAGAATTAAGTCTGATTAGTAGTAATTGTATATAAAAACTATGAAATACAAATCTTGGCTCTTTAAAGCCATGTTTTCACCCCTTTTAGGCCATATTCGGCTCTTATAAGGCCTAGTTCAGGCCAATTGGGGCTGAAAGTTTGACTTTTGATCACACTTTCCAATTAACACTATGAACAAGTTTAAATAGTAAGAATTATACATAAGAACTATGTAATACTACTTTGAGCTCTGGAAAACTGTATTTCTCCCCGTTTAGGCCCTATTCAGCTCTTACAAGTCTTAGTTCATGCCAATCAGACTGAAAGTTTGACGTTTGGTCTAACTTCCTGATTAACACTATTAATTAGTAGTAATTGTATATAGAAACTATGTAATACCACTGTCAGCTTTTGAAAACTATGTTTTCCCGTGGTTTGGGCCCTATTTGGCATTTATATGGCCGAGTTCAGAAAAATTAATCGGGGCTAAAAGTTTAACTTTTGGTTAAAATTTCAAATTAAGAATAGAAATAAATTTATTTAGGAGTAGTTATACATAGAAACTTATTGAAACTACTCCTG
The DNA here is from genome assembly GCA_038442645.1 of Agave tequilana. Lineage (NCBI taxonomy): Eukaryota > Viridiplantae > Streptophyta > Magnoliopsida > Asparagales > Asparagaceae > Agave > Agave tequilana. The sequence goes on from JAVJIF010028986.1 coordinate 38,310, forward strand.
TCTCTTGAAAGCCACGTTTTCTCCCATTGGGCACTATAAGGCCTAGTTCAGGCTAATATAAGGGCTGAAAGTTTGACTTTTGGTCAAAATCTAAATAAAGAATAGAAGCCAGTTTATTTAGTAGTAGTTATACATACAAACTATGTGACACTACTCCCGGCTCTTGAAAATTATTTTTTCTCCCTGATTAGGCCATAGACGGCTCATATAGGTCTGCTTTAGATCAATCGGGGCTGGAAAGTTTGAATAGTATAACTTCCAAATTTAGACTAGAAACAAGTTTAATTACTAGTAATTATACATAAAAACTATGTAATACTACTTTCGGCTCTTGAAATCTCTTTTTTTCCCGTTTAGGTCCTATTCAGCTCTTAAAAGGACTAGTTCAGGCTAATCGGGGCTGAAATTTTGACTTTCGATTAAACTTCCCCATTAACACTAGAAATAAGATTAATTAGTAGTAATTATATATAAAAACTATGTAATATCTTTCGCAGCCCTCGAAAACTATGTTTTCCTCTGGTTTGGCCCAATTCTACTCTCATAAAGCCGAGTTGAAGCCAATCGGGGCTGAAAGTTTGACTTTTTATTAAACTTCCCCATTAACACTAGAAATAAGGTTAATTAGTAGTAATGATATGTCAAAACTATGTAAAACTACTCTCGACTCTTGAGAACCACATTCTCCCTATATTTACTCCTTATTCGACTCTCATATGGTCTAGTTCAGGCTAATTGGGGTTGAAAGTTTGAGTTTTAGTCAAACTTCTAGATTGAAACCCGAAACAAGGTTAATTAGAAGTAATTGTGCATAGTAACTTTGTAATACTAAGTTTAATTTATAGTATTTGTACCTAAAAATTATGTAATACCACTTTCGACAATTGAAAATCACGTTTTCTCCCTGTTTAGGCCATATTTGGCTCTTATATGGCTGAGTTCAGGCCAATCAGCGTTGAAAGTTTAACTTTTGATCAACCTTTTCAATTAAGATTAGAAATAAGTTTACTTGATAGTATTTATACATAAAAACTATGTAATATAACTCCTGGCTCTTGAAAATCACGATTTCTCCCTATTCTAGCCCTATTTAACTCCTATATGGCCTAGTTCAAGCCAATCAGGGATGAAACTTTGATTTTTTAGTCAAACTTCCTAATTAAGACTAGTAGCAAGGTTAAATGATAGTAATTATGCGTAGTAACTATGTAATACTTCTCTTGGCTCTTAAGAACCACGTTTTCTCCCTGTTTGGGCCCTACTCGGCACTTATAAAGCTCAGCTCTGGCCAATTAAGGCCGAAAGTTTGGCTTTGGGTCAAACTTTCTAATTAATACTTGAAATAAGGTTAATTAGCAGTAATTGTACATAGAAACTTTGCAATACTACTCTTGTCTCTTGAATACTACATTTTTCTAATGTTTATTCCCTATTCGGCTCTTACATGGCCTAGTTCAGGTCGATCAATGCTGAAAACTTGAATTTCTGTCGAACTTCATGATTAAGACTAGAAAAAAGATAATTGGTAGTATTTATACTTAAAAATTATGTTATATAACTCTCTGATCTTAAGAACCATGTTTTCTTCCCCTTTAGGCCTTATTCAACTCTTATATGGAAGTTTAGGCCAATCGGGGATAAAATTTTGACTTTTAGTTAAACTTCCAAAGTATAACAAGAAATAAGGTTAATCGGTAGGTTTTGTATATAGAATGGTGTAATACCACTCTTGACACTTGAAAATTTTGTTTTCTCCCTGTTTAGGCCTATTCGGCTCTTTATAAAGCCTAGTTCAGGCCAATCAAAGCTGAAAGTTTGATGTTAGTCAAACTTGTCAATTATGACTAGAAATAAGATTAATTGGTTGTATTTGAATATAAAAACTATGTATTATCATTCCTAGATCTTGAGAACCACATTTTCTAATCATTGGCCCTCTTCAACTCATATATATCCTAGTTCAGGCCAATCAGGGTGAAAGTTTGACTTTTGATCAAACTTTCTAATTAAGACTAGAAACAATATTAGATGGCAGTAATTGTATATGAAAACTCTGTAATACTACTCCTGGCAATTAAGAGCCACGTTTTCGCCATGTTTGAGCCCCTATTAGACTCTTCTAAGCCTAATTCAGGCCAATAAGGGTCGGAAGTTTGACTTTTGGTCAAATTTCCCAATTAATACTATGAACAAGGTTAATTGGATATGATTGTACATAGAAACAATATAATACTACTCCTAGATCTTGAGAACCATGTTTTCCCAATGTTTTCCCCTATTCGGAACTTATTATAAGGCCTAGTCCAATCGGGGTTGAAAGTTTGGCATTTGGTCAAACTTCAAATTAAGATTCGAAATAAGTTTAATAGATAATATTTGTACATCAAAACTATGCAATACCACTCTCGGCTCTTAAAAATCGCGTTTTCCCCCCGTTTAGGCCATATTAAACTCTTATAAGGCCTAATTCAGGCCAATCGGGACTGAAAGTTTGAGTTTTGGTCAAACTTTCTAATTAAAACTAAAACAAGGTTAATTAGTAGCATTTATAGATAGAAATTATATAGTACCACTCACAGCTCTTCAAAACCACGTTTTCCCCCTTTTAGGCCCTATTTGGCTCTTATAAGGCGTAATTCAAACTCCCCAATTAAGGTTAGAAATAAGGTTAACTGGTAGCATCGGTGTATAGAAATAGTATAATACCACTCTCGGCTCTTAAAAACCACATTTTCTCTCATTTGGACACTATTTGGCTCTTATATGGCCTAGTTCAGGCCAATCGGGAATGAACGTTTGACTTTTGGCCAAACTTTCCAATTAAGACAAAAAACGAGATAATTTGTAGTAATTGTTTATATAAACTATGTAATACTAATCTCGGCTCCTGAACACTATGTTTTCCTCCCCGTTTTGCCCTACTCAACTCTTATAAGGTCTAGTTCAGGCCAATCAGTGTTGAAAATTTAACTTTTACCAAACTTTCCCATTAACACTTGAAACAAAGTTAGTTGGAGGTAATTGTACATAGAATCTATATAATATAACTCCCAACTCTTGAGTACCACATTTTTCCCATGTTTGTTCCTTATTCAGCTCCAATAAGACCTAGTGTAGGCCAAAAGGGCTGAAAGTTTGGCTTTGGGTGAAACTTACCAATTAAGACTTGAAATAAGTTCAACTGATAGTATTCGTACATAAAAACTATGTAAAACTACTCTCGACTCTTGAGAACCACTTCTCCCAATATTTGCTCCTTATTCGACTCTCATATGGTCTAGTTCAGGCTAATTGGTGTTGAAAGTTTGAGTTTTAGTCAAACCTCTAGATTGAAACCCGAAACAAGGTTAATTAAAGTAATTATGCATAGTAACTTTGTAATACTAAGTTTAATTTATAGTATTTGTACATAAAAACTATGTAATACCACTTTCGACAATTGAAAATCACGTTTTCTCCCCGTTTAGGCCATATTTGGCTCTTATAAGGCTGAGTTCAGGTCAATCAGTGTTGAAAGTTTAACTTTTGATCAACCTTTTCAATTAAGATTAGAAATAAGTTTACTTGATAGTATTTATAAATAAAAACCATGTAATACAACTCCTGGCTCTTGAAAATCACGATTTCTCCCTATTCTAGCCCTATTTAGCTCCTATATGGCCTAATTCAAGCCAATCAGGGATGAAACTTTGATTTTTTAGTCAAACTTCCTAATTAAGACTAGTAGCAAGGTTAATTAATAGTAATTAATTATGCGTAGTAACTATATAATACTTCTCTTGGCTCTTAAGAACCACGTTTTCTCCCTGTTTGGGCCCTACTCGGCACTTATAAAGCTTAGCTCTGGCCAATTAAGGCCGAAAGTTTGGCTTTTGGTCAAATTTCTAATTAATACTTGAAATAAGGTTAATTAGCAGTAATTGTACATAGAAACTTTGCAACACTATTCTCGTCTCTTGAATACTACATTTTTCTAATGTTTATTCCCTATTCGGCTCTTACTTGGCCTAGTTTAGGTCGATCAAGGCTGAAAGCTTGAATTTCTCTCAAACTTCCCGATTAAAACTAGAAAAAGGTTAATTGGTAGTATTTATACTTAAAAATTATGTTATATAACTCTCTGATCTTAAGAACCATGTTTTCTTCCCCTTTAGGCCCTATTCAACTCTTATATGGCCGTTTAGGCCAATCGGGGATAAAATTTTGACTTTTAGTTAAACTTCCTAAGTACAACAAGAAATAAGGTTAATCGGTAGGTTTTGTATATAGAATGGTGTAATACCACTCTTGACACTTGAAAGTTTTGTTTTCTCCCCGTTTAGGCCTATTCGGCTCTTTATAAAGCCTAGTTCAGGCCAATCAAAGCTGAAAGTTTGACTCTTAGTCAAACTTGTCAATTATAACTAGAAATAAGATTAATTGGTTGTATTTGAATATAAAAACTATGTATTATCATTCCTGGATCTTGAGAACCACATTTTCTCCCCATTGGGCCCTCTTCAACTCAAATATATCCTAGTTCAGGCCAATCAGGGTGAAAGTTTGACTTTTGGTCAAACTTTCTAATTAAGACTAGAAACAAGATTAGATGGCAGTAATTGTATATGAAAACTCTGTAATACTACTCCTGGCTCTTAAGAGTCACGTTTTTGCCATGTTTGGGCCCCTATTCGACTCTTCTAAGCCTAATTCAGGCCAATAAGGGTCGAAAGTTTGACTTTTGGTCAAATTTCCCAATTAATACTATAAACAAGGTTAATTTGATATGATTGTACATAGAAACAATATAATACTACTCCCAGATCTTGAGAACCATGTTTTTCCCTATTCGGAACTTATTATAAGGCCTAGTCCAATCGGGGTTGAAAGTTTGGCATTTGGTCAAACTTCAAAATTAAGATTCGAAATAAGTTTAATAGATAATATTTGTACATCAAAACTATGCAATACCACTCTCGGCTCTTAAAAATCGCGTTTTCTCCCTGTTTAGGCCATATTAAACTCTTATAAGGCCCAATTTAGGCCAATCGGGACTGAAAGTTTGAGTTTTGGTCAAACTTTCTAATTAAAACTAAAAACAAGGTTAATTTGTAGCATTTATAGATAAAAACTATATAGTACCACTCACAGCTCTTCAAAACCACGTTTTCCCCCTTTTAGGCCCTATTTGGCTCTTATAAGGCGTAATTCAAACCAATCGGGGCTGAGAGTTTGACTTTTGGTCAAACTCCCCAAATAAGGCTAGAAATAAGGTTAACTGGTAGCATCGGTGTATAGAAATAGTATAATACCACTCTCGGCTTTAAAAACCACATTTTCTCTCATTTGGGCCCTATTTGGCTCTTATATGGCCTAGTTCAGGCCAATCAGGAATGAACTTTGACTTTTGGCCAAATTTTCCAATTAAGACAAAAAAACGAGATAATTTGTAGTAATTGTTTATATAAACTATGTAATACTAATCTCGGCTCCTGAACACTATGTTTTCCTCCCCGTTTTGCCCTACTCAACTCTTATAAGGTCTAGTTCAGGGCAATCAGTGTTGAAAATTTAACTTTTACCAAACTTTCCCATTAACACTTGAAACAAAGTTAGTTGGAGGTAATTGTACATAGAATCTATATAATATAACTCCTAACTCTTGAGTACCACATTTTTCCCATGTTTGTTCCTTATTCAGCTCTAATAAGACCTAGTGTAGGCCAAAAGGGCTGAAAGTTTGGCTTTGGGTGAAACTTACCAATTAAGACTTGAAATAAGTTCAACTGATAGTATTCGTACATAAAAACTATGTAAAACTACTCTCGACTCTTGAGAACCACTTCTCCCAATATTTGCTCCTTATTCGACTCTCATATGGTCTAGTTCAGGCTAATTGGGTTGAAAGTTTGAGTTTTAGTCAAACCTCTAGATTGAAACCCGAAACAAGGTTAATTAAAAGTAATTATGCATAGTAACTTTGTAATACTAAGTTTAATTTATAGTATTTGTACATAAATACTATGTAATACCACTTTCGACAATTGAAAATCACGTTTTCTCCCCGTTTAGGCCATATTTGGCTCTTATAAGGCTGAGTTCAGGTCAATCAGTGTTGAAAGTTTAACTTTTGATCAACCTTTTCAATTAAGATTAGAAATAAGTTTACTTGATAGTATTTATAAATAAAAACCATGTAATACAACTCCTGGCTCTTGAAAATCACGATTTCTCCCTATTCTAGCCCTATTTAGCTCCTATATGGCCTAGTTCAAGCCAATCAGGGATGAAACTTTGATTTTTTAGTCAAACTTCCTAATTAAGACTAGTAGCAAGGTTAATTAATAGTAATTAATTATGCGTAGTAACTATGTAATACTTCTCTTGGCTCTTAAGAACCACGTTTTCTCCCTGTTTGGGCCCTACTCGGCACTTATAAAGCTTAGCTCTGGCCAATTAAGGCCGAAAGTTTGGCTTTTGGTCAACTTTCTAATTAATACTTGAAATAAGGTTAATTAGCAGTAATTGTACATAGAAACTTTGCAACACTATTCTCGTCTCTTGAATACTACATTTTTCTAATGTTTATTCCCTATTCGGCTCTTACTTGGCCTAGTTTAGGTCGATCAAGGCTGAAAGCTTGAATTTCTCTCAAACTTCCCGATTAAAACTAGAAAAAGGTTAATTGGTAGTATTTATATTTAAAAATTATGTTATATAACTCTCTGATCTTAAGAACCATGTTTTCTTCCCCTTTAGGCCCTATTCAACTCTTATATGGCCGTTTAGGCCAATCGGGGATAAAATTTTGACTTTTAGCATTGATCCAAGATAAGGAAATAAGCAGGAAGTAATTTGGACAGAGTAATTGCAAGAAGACAACAACGAATGGAAATGATGAAATATTAATTCATAAGATGGAATATGGAATACAATTTAAAAGATGGAATACTTACAAACAATGCCTGGTACTTGAAAATGAATACAAGTGGTACAATTAATTAGAAGAGGTACAGGTAGGAATTCTTGCAGAGAAGGGAAGGTTTAGGATGGCTAATTGTAGGTGATTAGGAGTTGTTTTTCTTCGTGATTTTTTCTGATGCTTTTGATGAATGAAGGGGATCCCCTTTTATAGAGCGATCCGTAGCTTCTGGAGAGTGGTGAGTCATCATCTTTACTTTGATTGAGGCGACGTTGATGAGATGTGAAACGGCTTCTTGTCTTCTTTTGCATGCGTGAGAAATCTTCTTTACTTTTGGTCTTGTTGATTGAATATTTTGTCTGGAGTGCTGGAGGAATCCGTTTTGCTTTATGTCTTGTTGATTGACTGCTTTGTCTTTGAATGCTTTTGTCAGGAGTGCCCTTGCTTGCTTTATGGGCGGCTGTCTATTCTGCTTTTTGATGAGACCTTTTGAAGTGATTAATTTTCTTTAATTGCCTTTTGGCGTATTAGGCTTGGCTTGGATGTTTTGAACTGTGAATGACGATGCCTAGCCTTGCCGTCTTGGATGCCTTGAATATCTTGTTATCCTTGCCTTGAATATGATGATTGTCCTTGCCTTGAGGTGATTGTCCTTGCCTTGAATGAGGTGTTTGTCCTTGGTCTTTTTTCTTGTTGGATGCTTTGAAACTTTGTTGGAGAATGGCCTTGATGAATTTATGAAAGCATTTATTTCTTCGTCCTTCTGTCCTCTCTCTGGGATGCTTTGAATGGTAATGAATTTGATAATGTCTTGTTTATGGTTTTGGAAGGCCAGGATGCTGTAAAGTTCTGAGATGCTCTGAAATATTTATCTTTTTCTGTTGAATTAGGAATACTCTGTTCGTCTTCGTCTTTTTACATGAGAGTCTGTTGGGATGAGGTGAACCTGCAGAGAAGTGTTAGTAATAAAACCTTTTTTTTTTTTTTACATATCGTAGGGATCCTGTCTACCGATTGGATCTATGGAGGGATCAATGGATGATGAGGATGTGGTGGAGCTTGCTCGTGACCCTTTGAGTTGCTTTTGGAGTTTCTTGAATTTTTGAAATTTGAGAAATTGTCGAAATTCGTCATCTGAGTCAGAGTCTTCTGGAATTGATATTGGAGTTTTATGAGTAGATTTTGGAGTGACTGGAGAAGCTGTCTGCTTAGCAACTTGTTGAATTTGATGTTGAAGTTTTTTGCCGGTGTTGAGGAACTCTGTAACTGTGATATCAGAACAGATGTCTTGGTTGAATTTGTCCCACCATTTAATTTTGAATTCTCTGAAGAGGCTCATTGGAAATTTATCTGCAATAGGGTAATGTTTAGCTACTTTGTAACTCCAACAGAAAATCCATGGGACTTTGAACTCCCTGTAGAACTGTACTGATTTAACATAGTGTAGTCCCTTGGCCTTGAGTAAATAGAGATTAAATCCTTTTAGTACTGTTGGGGGTAGAATATCTGGTGTGGGTCCGTATGAATGCCACCATTCGTAAAACCATATTGGAAAGTCATCTTGGCAGTTTGAATGAAAGGTAAAGAACCATGAATGATCAAATGGTCTATAGAGAAATGCTCGATACCAGGCTGCTCGGTAGTCATGATAGGAATATCCTTTTGGAACATAGTTGACGGTAAAGTCCTTCGTTGTAGCATAGGATACCCATTCTGTTGGTTTAATTACTCTTTTGATGATGCACTTGGAGTAGGAAATCTTGTCAGGATTATTTTTATCCATAGTATGATACAGCTCAATAGAGCCGGAATCAACTAAGACAAGTTCATAGTACCTTTGATTTTTGAGGGGTTCATCAGGAATCCATTGAAACCAATTGGAAAAAGTTTATTAATAAATGAGGTGAGAGTTTTGTAATCAGGAACTTCAGTGAAATTGGTAAGAAGTAAATGGTCTGGATGTTTTTTTGTAAAATAGAGAGGTGAATCGGATGTGGATTGAGGCTTTGAAGTACTTTGAAATTTTGAGGAAGGTAATTGAGAAGTCATGGTATAAGTGAGAGGAGGAAAGTTACCTAAGACTTGAAATCTATTGGGACTTTGAATGGGTGAGTATGAATGTGGTGAAGCTTTCAGCTCGTAATCTTTTGAATTGACAGTCCTTTGAATGAGAGATTTTCCTTTGTCGATATTCATTTTGAATCTGTGGTTAAAAATTTCTTGAGTTAGGAAATCGGGTAAGGAATTATTTGAACTAAAAAGAATGAACGTGGCTGATTGATAATAAATTCGGAAAAGGAGTCTTAAAGGATCATTTTGAAATTTAGAAATGTATTGAACAATAGAAAGATTTTCTTTTTTGATAGCAGGATAGAACTTTTGGGAGCCTAACCAAACACCTGAATGAAATTTAACTAATTGCCCATGAGGTGGTTGGTGTAAAATATTATTTTGGGGAAATGTAATTGTATTTATATTATGATAAATGGAATTGGTTTGTAAGGTATTTAATGCATTATATTGTATAGGGGTTATGAATTTGAATAATATTTTTTGTCCCATAATTTTTGTTCCTAATCCTTGTGAATCAACCCAAAATGGATAGATTTGTGTGAGAAATGGAATTCTAATATGACATCTGTGTTTAAGTCATGTACAATTATGAATTGATGCTTGAAACATATTGTTTCATTACATATGGAGGTTTTAGTTAATTTTCCCTTGACTCGTAAAGGAGAATTGTTTGCTGTTACTAATTTTTCTTTTGTTGATTCATAGTATTTTGTTGGGAATATGCCATCTCTAATTACACTATAGTCTGCTCCAGAATCAACCATAGCCGTAAAGGTGAATTGACAATTGTGAATTGAAATAGTTATGAATACAAACCATTTTCGATAAGTAAATCGTTTAATGGTTGAGATGAAGTTAGATTCGGAGGGTTTAATGGTTGAAATGGTGATTTCATTTAAGGAGAAAGGTAGTTCTTCTACTGATATAGTATCCTTTGCTTTATCTAGTTGAGTTTGAATAATGCACATTTTAGTGTCATATTCTAAATTTTTAATTTCTATATGGTTTAAATTTTCTTTAATATTCTTAACCTCTTCTTTTAATAATTTTATTTCGGTTTGAAGTTCATGAATATTATTTGGTTGGGGTTTAAAGTTGTTTGAATAGGATATGTTTCAAAAGTTTGGAAATACTAAAGGGTTGAATTGGTTTATCCTGATTGTCTTCTTCATTAATAATTAAGGCTTTTAATTTTTCTAAATGTTCCTTTTGTTTTTCTGGGTCAGGAATTTGTTGTATCATATCAAATATTAATTCTTTGGAATCTCTTCTTAAATTTTTTGCTTTAGGTAGTTTTAAAGTATTTCTTGTACTAATCATATTAATTTGCTTACATGTACAAGTAGTGTCAGTAGAACTTGAGGAGTAATAATATCCATCGTCTTCAGATATTTTATTTATTTCAGAATAGAGTTGTAGTTTTTGTTTAAATTTTTCTTTTATGTTTAAATCTATATCTGATAATTCGTCTATTATTTCATTAATTTTATTTTTTTCTTTTGATTTGCATTTACTTGCAATGTGACCTGGTTTGCCACATTTATAACAAGTAATTCTTTTAGATTGATAATAATCTTTATTTGAATGTTTTTGAGAATCTTTTTTAGAATATTTATTTTGAGAATCTTTTTTAGAATATTTATATTTCTTTGACCTATGTTTTTTATAAGGAATCATTTCATGTTTATGTTTCTTTTCTGTTGAGGGAGCCCTTATGCCTGTGATGCCAAAGGCTTCACAGAAGGAACCCATTTCTTTTCTTTTATTACCATATTTGGCTTGGAATTTTAATTCTTGACAAGCTAGTAATGCTTCTTTTTTAACGAATGTAAACAATTGTCCATATGTTATTGTACTAAATCAACATTGTCGTCTTCAACTCCCATGGCCTTTTTAATGCTTGTAAATACTCTTTGGGAAAATAGGTTAGGTAAACCAGTAATAAATTTTTCTTTCCAAAATGATTGTTTGAATCTGATCGTTTTAGGACATGTGTTAAAAACATATCTTTATACCATCTGAAATCAGAAAGGGTTGGACATCTTAAATTAGTAAGGAATATTTTTGAAGATCCTAATTCTTCTGCAGGGTTTCCTACAAAATGTGTTGCTATTGTAACCATAAGGAAACTAGTGGAATCATTTTTTCTAGTATAGTTCCTTGAGCATCTTCTACTTCTATTTCATGATTTAAAATAGTCTGTTTATCTTCTAAGGTTAATGAATTATCCCACCAATACTTTAATTGACCAGTGAATCCGGTAACTATATAAACCGTGGCATTTTGTTCCAGTAATCGATTTGTTTTGTAGGCAGTTACTGCCATACCCATTTCTTGTAAAGTATTTAATATTTCATATTCACTTTTTTCCGTCAATGTTCCATTCATAGACGGAAGTACCATCGTAACTTGACTTGAATATTGCTCGTTCTTCATATTGAATATCCGGAGGGGTTGGTCTTGAATAATAATTTCTGGTTTTTCCATTGCGCCAGTAATTATTGTATGAATTATTATTATTTTGTTTATATCTTGTATTTATTCTATTAACTTCTAAATTTGGGTCAGTTCCTTGTAGATTATTTTCGATTTGATTTATTTGTTGAATTAAGGGATTATCAGAGGCTGAATCATCTGCAGAGTATTCTGCAGATTCAGATTCTGTTGTGTTATATTCTTCAATTGTATTTATTTTTGATGTGCTTGGAATATCTTTATCTTTATTATTAAGTTTTTCTAAGGCTTGAGTTATTTGTCCAAGCAAATTGAGCGGTTGAATTTTTTCTGAAAGTTCAATTGGTATACTAGTTGGTTGAAAATGTGGTGCTGAATAGCTTTGTGGAAAGTTAGAATTCTTTTCTTTGTGTGCTCCTTTAATTTCTATTGATAATGAATCAATTTGTTGTGCTATGGTATGTAACATCTGATTTGAATAATTATTCTGATGATATAGTTTTTTAATGTCTTCAACATTGACTGGTTCATTATTATCTTTACCTCGTTTGAAAGGTGAAGCAGTAACTTCTCCTTCATTAGTAGTAATCTTAACAGATTGTAATGGGGGGTAGATAGAGGTTACAGTTTTACCATCCATTAATTGCCATTTTTTATATAAACTAGTTTGAACATCTATTCGGGATTGATCATAGGGGTGTTCAATACCTTGTTTCTTTAATAATTTTCTATCCAGATTTCAAAGTTAATATCAAGTTTATATTTGTTCATATCAGTTATCCATTCTTTTATTATTATTTCTTTGGAAGTATTATTAAATTTTGAGAACCATGTGAAATATTTTGATTCTTTCCTAAAGTCTTCCATTAATTCAAAACTTTTATTGATGAATGGTTTAACACTGGTGATGGCATTAATTTCACTAAAGTCTCCTTTCATTTGAGATGATATCGGAGAATAGTTTCCTTGATCCATTTCTGGAAGAGGAGATTTATGAAATACTTTAATGGGTTGTTGGAATGAATAATCTGAACATGATTTTCTACTGGACTCAGGATATCTAAAGGAGGTTGAAGGTCTTTCTCTTAGCGAATTAAAACGTATTAATACCGTTCCATCAGCTTCTTCAATTATATCAGATATTTCTGTTTGTTCTATGTCTCTAGGAGTTTGAGGATTTTCTATCCTAAATTCTTCTGGAATTGTAATTTCATTCCATTTTAATCTTCTAGGTACAAAGGTTTTTGAATGTTCTGCCTCTATTTGAAGTAAGACAGTTTCTTCTTGTATAGAAGTTGTACTGATCATTTTGAATTTAGGGTCCATATTAGTGTTCATTAGTTTGAAGTATATCTTATACATAACAGCTACTTGCTCAGTAAATTGTTCAAATTCGTCACCTTGTAAATGAACATCTAATATTAATGAATTTAAGATTAATTTATCTGTTAATGATACAGAGTAATTAGGCATACAGTTGAAATAAACTGGACCATTACATATATTTGTTTGAATCATTGACAAAATGGATGACTTGTATCTTTTTAATCTTTTGTCTCTTAAGGCTGTATACACGGGAAGGTCTACACCTGTGTGAACTAAAGGTTTAATTGCTACTTGTATTAATCCAAAATGTATGTACCTAAATCCTTTCTTAAGAAATTCTTTTAATGCTAGGGTAGATAATAGTTGAATGGTTTGGAATTTATTTTGAATATTAAATGTTTCTTCATGAATTTTAATTGCGTATGAGGATTTAAAGTCAAATGTTCCTATACTATAAATGTTGTCTATTTTTTCATTTGGAATTTTCCATTCTAAGTAGTCTTCATGAATTATGTCCTCTCTACTTCTTATTATCTTCTTATTTGATCCTGAGGATGAATTGGAACCAAGAAACACTTTTCTAACAATATTAGTCATTATTAATGCGTAACTATCTGCGGGGTTGACCTTTTAGTCGACTGGAACACGGGAACACTATGCCTGGAACACCCTATCCTACGGGCTTGCCAACGGACTTACAAGCTTACCAACGCTTGCCAACGCCTACTAAAATTCAACATTGCCTCATAGTATGCACTAATGCTAACTAACATGCAAGAATCATGGCTCTGATACCATTACGTACCCGATTGGAAATAACGGGAGAAGACAAGAATCATGGCTCTGAGCCACTCTTGACACTTGAAAGTTTTGTTTTCTCCCCGTTTAGGCCTATTCGGCTCTTTATAAAGCCTAGTTCAGGCCAATCAAAGCTGAAAGTTTGACTCTTAGTCAAACTTGTCAATTATAACTAGAAATAAGATTAATTGGTTGTATTTGAATATAAAAACTATGTATTATCATTCCTGGATCTTGAGAACCACATTTTCTCCCCATTGGGCCCTCTTCAACTCAAATATATCCTAGTTCAGGCCAATAAGGGTGAAAGTTTGACTTTGGTCAAACTTTCTAATTAAGACTAGAAACAAGATTAGATGGCAGTAATTGTATATGAAAACTCTGTAATACTACTCCTGGCTCTTAAGAGTCACGTTTTTGCCATGTTTGGACCCCTATTCGACTCTTCTAAGCCTAATTCAGCCAATAAGGTCGAAAGTTTGACTTTTGGTCAAATTTCCCAATTAATACTATAAACAAGGTTAATTTGATATGATTGTACATAGAAACAATATAATACTACTCCCAGATCTTGAGAAACATGTTTTTCCCTATTCGGAACTTATTATAAGGCCTAGTCCAATCGGGGTTGAAAGTTTGGCATTTGGTCAAACTTCAAAATTAAGATTCGAAATAAGTTTAATAGATAATATTTGTACATCAAAACTATGCAATACCACTCTCGGCTCTTAAAAATCGCGTTTTCTCCCTGTTTAGGCCATATTAAACTCTTATAAGGCCCAATTCAGGCTAATCGGGACTGAAAGTTTGAGTTTTGGTCAAACTTTCTAATTAAAACTAAAAACAAGGTTAATTTGTAGCATTTATAGATAAAAACTATATAGTACCACTCACAGCTCTTCAAAACCACGTTTTCCCCCCTTTTAGGCCCTATTTGGCTCTTATAAGGCGTAATTCAAACAAATCGGGGCTGAGAGTTTGACTTTTGGTCAAACTCCCCAAATAAGGCTAGAAATAAGGTTAACTGGAAGCATCGGTGTATAGAAATAGTATAATACCACTCTCGGCTCTTAAAAACCACATTTTCTCTCATTTGGGCCCTATTTGGCTCTTATATGGCCTAGTTCAGGCCAATCAGGAATGAACTTTGACTTTTGGCTAAACTTTCCAATTAAGACAAAAAAACGAGATAATTTGTAGTAATTGTTTATATAAACTATGTAATACTAATCTCGGCTCTTGAACACTATGTTTTCCTCCCCGTTTTGCCCTACTCAACTCTTATAAGGTCTAGTCAGGCCAATCAGTGTTGAAAATTTAACTTTTACCAAACTTCCATTAACACTTGAAACAAAGTTAGTTGGAGGTAATTGTACATAGATCTATATACTACAACTCCCAACTCTTGAGAACCACATTTTTCCCATGTTTGTGCCTTATTCGGCTCCAATAAGACCTAGTGTAGGCCAAAAGGGCTGAAAGTTTGGTTTTGGGTGAAACTTCCCAATTAAGACTTGAAATAAGTTTAACTGATAGTATTTGTACGTAAAAACTATGTAAAACTACTCTCGACTCTTGAGAACCACATTCTCCCTATATTTGCTCCTTATTCGACTCTCATATGGTCTAGTTCAGGCTAATTAGGGTTGAAAATTTGAGTTTTAGTCAAACTTCTAGATTGAAACCCGAAACAAGGTTAATTAGAAGTAATTGTGCATAGTAAATTTGTAATACTAAGTTTAATTTATAGTATTTGTACATAAAAATTATGTAATATCACTTTCGACAATTGAAAATCACGTTTTCCCCCGTTTAGGCCATATTTAGCTCTTATAAGGCTGAGTTCAGGCCAATCAGTGTTGAAAGTTTAACTTTTGATTAACCTTTTCAATTAAGATTAGAAATAAGTTTACTTGATAGTATTTATACATAAAAACTATGTAATACAACCTCCTGGCTCTTGAAAATCACGATTTCTCCCTATTCTAGCCCTATTTAGCTCCTATGTGGCCTAGTTCAAGCCAATCAGGGATGAAACTTTGATTTTTTAGTCAAACTTCCTAATTAAGACTAGTAGCAAGGTTAATTGTTAGTAATTATGCGTAGTAACTATGTAATACTTCTCTTAGCTCTTAAGAACCACGTTTTCTCCCTGTTTGGGCCCTACTCGGCACTTATAAAGCTTAGCTCTGGCCAACTAAGGCCGAAAGTTTGGCTTTTGGTCAAACTTTATAATTAATACTTGAAATAAGGTTAATTAGCAGTAATTGTATATAAAAACTTTGCAATACTACTCTCGTCTCTTGAATACTACATTTTTCTAATGTTTATCCCTATTCGGCTCTTACATGGCCTAGTTCAGGTCGATCAAGGCTGAAAGCTTGAATTTCTGTCAAACTTCCCGATTAAGACTAGAAAAAGGTTAATTGTAGTATTTATACTTAAAAATTATGTTATATAACTCTCTGATCTTAAGAACCATGTTTTCTTCCCTTTAGGCCCTATTCAACTCTTTATGGCCGTTTAGGCCAATCGGGGATAAAATTTTGACTTTTAGTTAAACTTCCTAAGTACAACAAGAAACAAGGTTAATCGGTAGGTTTTGTATATAGAATGGTGTAATACCACTCTTGACACTTGAAAATTTTGTTTCCTCCCCGTTTAGGCCTATTCGGCTCTTTATAAAGCCTAGTTCAGGCCAATCAAAGTTGAAAGTTTGACTCTTAGTCAAACTTGTCAATTATGACTAGAAATAAGATTAATTGGTTGTATTTGAATATAAAAACTATGTATTATCTTTCCTGGATCTTGAGAACCATATTTTCTCCCCATTGGGCCCTCTTCAACTCATATATATCCTAGTTCAGGCCAATCAGGGTGAAAGTTTGACTTTTGGTCAAACTTTCTAATTAAGACTAGAAACAAGATTAGATGGCAGCAATTGTATATGAAAACGCTGTAATACTACTCCTGGCTCTTAAGAGCCACGTTTTCGCCATGTTTGGGCCCCTATTCGACTCTTCTAAGCCTAATTCAGGCCAACAAGGGTCGGAAGTTTGACTTTTGATCAAATTTCCCAATTAATACTATAAACAAGGTTAATTGGATATGATTGTACATAGAAACAATATAATACTACTCCCAGATCTTGAGAACCATGTTTTCCCTATGTTTTCCCCTGTTCGGAACTTATTATAAGGCCTAGTCCAATCGGGGTTGAAAATTTGGCATTTGGTCAAACTTCAAAATTAAGATTCGAAATAAGTTTAATAGATAATATTTGTACATCAAAACTATGCAATACCACTCTCGGCTCTTAAAAATCACGTTTTCTCCCCGTTTAGGCCATATTAAACTCTTATAAGGCCTAATTCAAGCCAATCGGGACTGAAAGTTTGACTTTTGGTTAAACTTTCTAATTAAAACTAAAAACAAGGTTAATTAGTAGCATTTATAGATAAAAACTATATAATACCACTCAAAGCTCTTCAAAATCACGTTTTTCCCCCTTTTAGGCCCTATTTGGCTCTTATAAGGCGTAATTCAAACCAGTCGGGGCTGAGAGTTTGACTTTTGGTCAAACTCCCCAATTAAGGCTAGAAATAAGGTTAACTGGTAGCATCGGTGTATAGAAATAGTATAATACCACTCTCGGCTCTTAAAACCACATTTTCTCTCATTTGGACCCTATTTGGCTCTTATATGGCCTAGTTCAGGCCAATCGGGAATGAACTTTGACTTTTGGCCAAACTTTTCAATTAAGACAAAAAACAAGATAATTTGTAGTAATTGTTTATATAAACTATGTAATACTAATCTCGGCTCTTGAACACAATGTTTTCATCCCCGTTTTGCCCTACTTAACTCTTATATGGTCTAGTTCAAGCCAATCAGTGCTGAAAATTTAACTTTTACCAAACTTCCCCATTAACACTTGAAACAAAGTAAGTTGGAGGTAACTGTACATAGAATCTATATAATACAACTCCCAACTCTTGAGAACCACATTTTACCCATGTTTGTTCCTTATTCGGCTCCAATAAGACCTAGTGTAGGCCAAAAGGGCTGAAAGTTTGGCTTTGGGTTAAACTTCCCAATTAAGACTTGAAATAAGTTTAACTGATAGTATTTGTACATAAAAACTATGTAAATCTACTCTTGACTCCTGAGAACCACATTCCCCCTATATTTGCTCCTTATTCGACTCTCATATGGTCTAGTTCAGGCTAATTGGCGTTGAAAGTTTGAGTTTTTGTCAAACTTCTAGATTGAAACCCGAAATAAGGTTAATTAGAAATAATTGTGCATAGTAACTTTATAATACTAAGTTTAATTTATAGTATTTGTACATTAAAACTATGTAATACCACTTTCGACAATTGAAAATCGCGTTTTCTCCCCGTTTAGGCCATATTTGGCTCTTATAAGGCTGAGTTCAGGCCAATCAGTGTTGAAAGTTTAACTTTTGATCAACCTTTTCAATTAAGATTAGAAATAAGTTTACTTGATAGTATTTATACATAAAAACTATGTAATACAACTCCTGGCTCTTGAAAATCACGATTTCTCCCTATTCTAGCCCTATTTAGCTCCTATATGGCCTAATTCAAGCCAATCAGGGATAAAACTTTGATTTTTTAGTCAAACTTCCTAATTAAGACTAGTAGCAAGGTAATTGATAGTAATTATGCGTAGTAACTATGTAATACTTCTCTTGGCTCTTAAGAACCACGTTTTCTCCCTGTTTGGGCCCTACTCGGCACTTATAAAGCTTAGCTCTAGCCAATTAAGGCCGAAAGTTTGGCTTTTGGTCAAACTTTCTAATTAATACTTGAAATAAGGTTAATTAGCAGTAATTGTACATAGAAACTTTGCAATACTACTCTCGTCTCTTGAATACTACATTTTTCTAATGTTTATTCCCTATTCGGCTCTTACATGGCCTAGTTCAGGTCGATCAAGGCTGAAAGTTTGAATTTCTGTCAAACTTCCCGATTAAGACTAGAAAAAGGTTAATTGGTAATATTTATACTTAAAAATTATTTATATAACTCTCTGATCTTAAGAACCATGTTTTCTTCCCCTTTAGGCCCTATTCAACTCTTATATGGCCGTTTAGGCCAATCGAGGATAAAATTTTGACTTTTAGTTAAACTTCCTATGTACAACAAGAAATAAGTTTAATCGGTAGGTTTTGTATATAGAATGGTGTAATACCACTCTTGACACTTGAAAATTTTATTTTCTCCCCGTTTAGGCCTATTCGGCTCTTCATAAAGCCTAGTTCAGGCCAATCAAAGCTGAAAGTTTGACTCTTAGTCAAACTTGTCAATTATGACAAGAAATAAGATTAATTGGTTGTATTTGAATATAAAAACTATGTATTATCATTCATAGATCTTGAGAACCACATTTCTCCCCATTGGGCCCTCTTCAACTCATATATATCCTAGTTCAGGCCAATCAGGGTGAAAGTTTGACTTTTGGTCAAACTTTCTAATTAAGACTAGAAACAAGATTAGATGGCAGTAATTGTATATGAAAACTCTGTAATACTACTCCTGTGGCTCTTAAGAGCCACGTTTTCGCCATGTTTGGCACCTATTCGACTCTTCTAAGCCTAATTCAGGCCAATAAGGATCGGAAGTTTGACTTTTGGTTAAATTTCCCAATTAATACTATAAACAGGTTAATTGGATATGATTGTACATAGAAACAATATAATACTACTCCAGATCTTGAGAACCATGTTTTCCCTATGTTTTCCCCTATTCGGAACTTATTATAAGGCCTAGTCCAATCGGGGTTGAAAGTTTGGCATTTGGTCAAACTTCAAAATTAAGATTCAAAATAAGTTTAATAGATAATATTGTACATCAAAACTATGCAATACCACTCTCGGCTCTTAAAAATCGCGTTTTCTCCCCGTTTAGGCCATATTAAACTCTTATAAGGCCTAATTCAGGCCAATCGGGACTGAAAGTTTGAGTTTTGGTCAAACTTTCTAATTAAAACTAAAAACAAGGTTAATTAGTAGCATTTATAGATAAAAACTATATAGTACCACTTACAGCTCTTTAAAACCACGTTTTCCCCCCTTTTAGGCCCTATTTAGCTCTTATAAGGCGTAATTCAAACCAGTCGGGGCTGAGAGTTTGACTTTTGGTCAAACTCCCCAATTAAGGCTAGAATAAGGTTAACTGGTAGCATCGGTGTATAGAAATAGTATAATACCACTCTCGGCTCTTAAAAACCATATTTTCTCTCATTTGGGCCCAATTTGGCTCTTATATGGCCTAGTTCAGGCCAATCGAGAATGAACTTTGACTTTTGGCCAAACTTTCCAATTAAACAAAAAACGAGATAATTTGTAGTAATTGTTTATATAAACTATGTAATATTAATCTCGGCTCTTGAACACAATGTTTTCCTCCCCGTTTTGCGCTACTCAACTCTTATAAGGTCTAGTTCTGGCCAATCAGTGCTGAAAATTTAACTTTACCAAACTTCCCCATTAACACTTGAAATAAAGTTAGTTGGAGGTAATTGTACATAGAATATATATAATACAACTCCCAACTCTTGAGAACCACATTTTTCCCATGTTTGTTCCTTATTCGGCTCCAATAAGACCTAGTGTAGGCCAAAAGGGCTGAAAGTTTGGCTTTGGGTGAAACTTCCCAATTAAGACTTGAAATAAGTTTAACTGATAGTATTCGTACATAAAAACTATGTAAAACTACTCTCGACTCTTGAGAACCACATTCTCCCTGTATTTGCTCCTTATTCGACTCTCATATGGTCTAGTTCAGGCTAATTGGGGTTGAAAGTTTGAGTTTTAGTCAAACTTCTAGATTGAAACCCGAAATAAGGTTAATTAGAAGTAATTGTGCATAGTAACTTTGTAATACTAAGTTTAATTTATAGTATTTGTACATAAAAAACTATATAATACCACTTTGACAATTGAAAATCACGTTTTCTCCCCGTTTAGGCCATATTTGGCTCTTATAAGGCTGAGTTCAGGCCAATCAGTGTTGAAAGTTTAACTTTTGATCAACCTTTTCAATTAAGATTAGAAATAAGTTTACTTGACAGTATTTATACATAAAAACTATGTAATACAACTCCTGGCTCTTGAAAATCACGATTTCTCCCTATTCTAGCCCTATTTAGCTCCTATATGGCCTAGTTCAAGCCAATCAGGGATGAAACTTTGATTTTTTTAGTCAAACTTCCTAATTAAGACTAGTAGCAAGGTTAATTGATAGTAATTATGCGTAGTAACTATGTAATACTTCTCTTGGCTCTTAAGAATCACGTTTTCTCCCTGTTTGGGCCCTACTTGGCACTTATAAAGCTTAGCTCTGGCCAATTAAGGCCCAAAGTTTGGCTTTTGGTCAAACTTTCTAATTAATACTTGAAATAAGGTTAATTAGCAGTAATTGTACATAGAAACTTTGTAATACTACTCTCGTCTCTTGAATACTACATTTTTCTAATGTTTATTCCCTATTCGGCTCTTACATGGCCTAATTCAGGTCGATCAAGGCTGAAAGCTTGAATTTCTGTCAAACTTCCCGATTAAGACTAGAAAAAGGTTAATTCGTAGTATTTATACTTAAAAATTATGTTATATAACTCTCTGATCTTAAGAACCATGTTTTCTTCCCCTTTAGGCCCTATTCAACTCTTATATGCCGTTTAGGCCAATCGGGGATAAAATTTTGACTTTTAGTTAAACTTCCTAAGTACAATAAGAAACACGGTTAATCAGTAGGTTTTGTATATAGAATGGTGTAATACCACTCTTGACACTTGAAAATTTTATTTTCTCCCCGTTTAGGCCTATTCGGCTCTTTATAAAGCCTAGTTCAGGCCAATCAAAGCTGAAAGTTTGACTCTTAGTCAAACTTGTCAATTATGACTAGAAATAAGATTAATTGGTAGTATTTGAATATAAAAACTATGTATTATCATTCCTGGATCTTGAGAACCACATTTTCTCCCCATTGAGCCCTCTTCAACTCATATATTCCTAGTTCAGGCCAATTAGGGTGAAAGTTTGACTTTTAGTTAAACTTTCTAATTAAGACTAGAAACCAGATTAGATGGCAGTAATTGTATATGAAACTCTGTAATACTACTCCTGGCTCTTAAGAGCCACGTTTTCTCCATGTTTGGGCCCCTATTCGACTCTTCTAAGCCTAATTCAGGCCAATAAGGGTCGGAAGTTTGACTTTTGGTCAAATTTCCCAATTAATACTATAAACAAGGTTCATTGGATATGATTGTACATAGAAA